>SIJG01000049.1:780744-795468 GCA_023374025.1 Heterodera schachtii
GCCGACAAAATGGCTCAAAATTTTGATCGGAAGCATGGATCAAAAGTGATCAATTTTTCCCCAAATGATCATGTCCTACTGATCAATTACCGCAACAATAAGACGGAGTGGCTACAAGGGAAAATTGTTGAGAGGCTCCACAAATCGCCCACATATCGTGTTTATGTGCCTGTTCTGCGTCGGCTCGTTCACCGGCACGCGAATCAGCTAAGGCGACGACATCTTTTGGAAGACGAAGCCGAAAAGGAGGCACCTCAAATTGAAGAGCCACCGCCGGTTGTCGAACCGCCTCATCCGCCCCAACAAAATCAGCCAGCCAATTCACCATTGGTTATCCGCCGATCAACCCGAGTTAAAAAGCCGCGCCAATTTTATTCTCCAGGATGAAAAATTAGGCTTAAACCTTCGGGTTTCGAATTTAAGAGGGGAGGTGTTAGAGAAGGAAGTAATTATTGATTAGGTGTATGACCCCACACCACTTCGCCATCTTCCCCCTCCGATTCCCCTCATTCAGTAGTTAATTGTGCCCACCTTTTTGACTCCCCAATTTATTGTCTGCATTTATTTATTATTTATTTCTTCGGCAAATAAACTTATTTAATTTGTTATCTTCGGACATAACAGATAATTTCTCTCTCCATTTTCTAAACTAATTAATTTACAATCGAGCAATGCTTATTAATGAAAAAAACCTTTGACCATTTATTAATAAATATTATTAATTTTGTTTAAAACAATTTTATGTTTGTATTATAAAATATTTTTTTGTTTAAATTGTTATAATTCTAGTTTATTTCTAGAATTTTTTTTTTCAACGCACTGATAATAATAGTGGTCTGATTGAAAAATTATGAAGTTAATTGTGGGAATCTTTACTTGAATTGAATAAAAAAAGAATATTTACACCCTAAATTTAATTATCAAAAAAATTAAAACAAAATGGAATTTTTCAAAAAAAAGAAAATAGTAAAATAATCCAAAATGATAAATAAAAAAGAAAAATCATTAAAGATGCTGATGTACCAACTGACTTAGTGTACGCGAAATGATGTTAAAATTAGTCAATATCAATATTCTTAAAATTAAAACAAGAAAATAAAACATTAAAAAAATTGAATGAAAAAGTATTTATTTAGAATTTTAGCATTTATTAAATGTTTACAATACATAAATGAAAATCCAATTGCAATTATATTATATTTAATTTAAAAAATTAATTTATTTCATTTGCAATATAATATAAAATTATTGGTATAATTTAATATGCCCATTATCAATTATAAAAATTTATTTGTCCCAACTTTGACAACATTTGGGCAACACATCCTTCGGCCCATCCTAAATCCCCCAAATATTCCATATATTCGTATTCCCATAGAGCCCGAACCCCATTTTCCACTACTATAAAATAATTGATATAATTTAATATGCCCATTAACAGTTATAAAAATTGATATTACATAACCAATATGATCAAAATTTTAAAAATGACGAATATTTAATATTTTTAAATTATAATTTTTCACAAAATATTAATATCGTTTATAAAATCTTATTAACGTAGACAGAAAAGATCAGATTAGATCTATTAGGCGACTAAATATATTTATTTTGTTCTCAAAAATATTTTAAATTTTTTACTGAAAAATTACAATTAGGCAATTAAGTTAATTAAATTCTTCCATTCTTTCAAATTTTCATATTATTTTCTCAATTCTAAAGACATAACCTTAAGGTATTAAGTAATAAAATGAATTAAATTCGTAATAAACATAATCACCATAATATAAAAGTTTTAAATTTCTATTGTATTTTAAAATATAACTTAATAATATGAAAAATTTAATTTTACTCACTTAATTCATCAAATAATTATAAATGATTTGATAAAAGAAATCATACAAAACTTTAAACTTTATAGTAAACAAACTTACCTAAAGATTATAAAAGGGATTAATAGAAATTTAAAGTAAAAACTCAAAAACCGGAAAATAAAATAATATACACATATTTATAATAAGTCCTAATTAATTTTTTATTTAATAGATAGACAATTAATGTTTATTTGAAGTCAATTTCTAAAACTAAAAAAACTTTCGGTTATTTTCCTTTTGACGTATATTTCTTGGGCTTTGAAATGCTACACAATTTTATTAAAAGGTCAAGAAAAATTCAAATTGAACGAAGAATCCCTTTTTTCATCTAAAAACTTTTATATGTATTTTTGATTCATTAATTCAAAGGACTTCATTTTGAAAAACTGAAAATTTATTGTCAAAAAAAACTTTTATTTTTTGATTCGCTTAGTATAAGAACTAATATTCTATAAAGATATTAGTTAAAAAATAAATAGAAGCAAATTGATTTAAATAAAATATATTCCAGAATTCTATTACAAATTCACAAAGAAAAACTGAGAAAAATAGTTAAAAAAGTAATGAAAAAATATTTTATAAATACATAATAATAAATGATAATAAAATAAATACATAAAAATTTGGTAATAAAGAAATACAAAGTTTTATTTTATTTAAAGAATATAAATGATCATTAATTAGTACATATGTTATCAATTGCATTTAATTAAAAGCTGAAGCACTCAAAAACAGTAATTCCATCTACAGAAATGAAAATAAAATAATATTATTTTTAATTGCAATTTAAGAATTAACATTATTTAATATTTAAAAGGAGAAGAATGATTGATATAAAAAAAACTGCAAAATGTTAGTAAAAAATCATGATTCTCATTTGCAAAAAAAAATCAATAATTTTATTTTGAAAAATAAATAATTAAAAATATATTTATAAAAAGGGCAAGCCATGAACGACCGACCGCAACTACTCAATCTGCAACTCGACATGAGATTATTTAAAACCACAAAATTAATAATTATTATTAGAAAATTAAAAAAAAAACTTTATGAAGTAATTATATTTAAGCGGATTTAATTATTTAAAATTCTAAGATTGGTTAATATTTTAATAAAAGATACAATTAAAAAATTAAAAAACATTTTTGCAAATTAAATTACTATTCTTTGTGATAATGATAAATATTTATCAAGTTCATTATTATTTATAATTTTCAGTTAAGATAACTAAAAATTATTATTTCGTTTAACGAAATTTAAATTCCAAAAATCAAAATAGATAAAAATTCAAAAATAACTGTAAAAAATTAGAATAAATGAACAATTAAATTAAAAAAACATAAATTAATATATAATATCAACATTGACAAAAAATTTGTGAATCCAATATCTACTGTAATTCGTTTATTCCATTAAACAGAAAAAGAAAATTTAATATGAGAATTTTTGTTTTATAATGATTAAAAAATATTGAAAAATACATTCAAATGGCAAATATGCATTAAATAATTTTTTAAGCCCAGCTTCAAAGTAAGGTGAAATTTGGCAACGGGGATTCTTTACAGCAAATACGCAATTTATTATCTTAAATAATATTCTTTCAAATGCACCTAAAAGAAAACTAAAAATGCAAAGGAAAAACAAAAATGAATAAAAGAGATAAAGATACAAATAAACTACTTATTTAGAATCATTTAATAAATGAATAAAGTAAAGAAATTATTAATTATAATTAGTACATATTTTATAAGATATTAAAAAAAATTAAAAAAATAATAATTTCTCTCTCTATTTTCTCAAGTAATTAATTTACAGTCGAGCAATGCTTATTAATGAAAAAAATCCTTGACGATTTATTAATAAATATTATTAATTTTATATTTGTATTAAACCTATCAACATTAAATAAATAAAATATTAATAAATAATATAATAATTGGCTAATGCACAAATCATGTATTCATTTGACATTTTTAATAAAAATGATTTAATAAAATAAAATAGAGACACTTGAAAAGAATACATTTTTGCAGAAAGATTTTCAATTCATGTAACTTATATTTACGAAAAAAAATTCTGATCGGAACTTCTATTTCATTTGGAAGCGGAAATAAATTAATTTATTTCTATGGAATGTCCTTTATTTATGTTGCTTTTTTCAAATAAGAAAGTTTATTTTGTGGATTTATTTATTTTTTTATTTTGGCCCAAATTTTAGAAAAGGCGAATGAATTATTACAAAAAACTGTCAAGGATTAAAGAAATAGAAATATATACATATATATTAAATAATAATATTAGGATTAAAGAAGACAAAATTATAAGGCACAATATAATTCTCTTTAAATATTAAAGAGATTGTTATTCATATTTTTGAACAAAAGAATAAATGGAAATAAATTCAGACAAAAAACTATTATTTTCTATAAAGTTTTAAAACAATTTTATAAAAAAGTAAAAATATAGGATTCAATTCATAATAATTTTAAAAAAAACACATAAAAATTATAATTGAATTCAACAATTGTAATATTTTTTAAAAACTTTGAACCAAAAGTTTATAAAATTAATATATTCAAAATTGAATTTTTTTTTATTTGAACACTAAAGCAGCTTTTTTTATTTAAAAGAAGAATCATCTTTTTGTAAACTATTTGTGCACAAATAAATTTTATAGTAATAATTAATTAATTTAATTATAAAGTAAGCATTTACAATATAAAAAGTATTAAACAAGAGCAAATTTATTGAATTGCATATGCAGCGGTAAAACACCCATTCAATAGATTTGTTGGGGTCGAAATTGAAATTTTTGACTTCCGAAGATTTTGGGGCCTCGGATTTCCGAGTTCCAAAATTCTTGGTAGTATGTGTAATCTTGGAAATTTCATTTTTGAATTTTTAGCTGCTTAATTTTGACAATTAAAATGATATAATTTTAATTTAAATCAATTACTTTCAAATAAAATTTAAAAAAGTTCATCAATTATTATAAAAAATACTTTTAAAGCTGAATAAATAATTTGAAGAATTAAATTTATTTAATATTAGAAATTCCATAATTTAAAAATATTTATATTCTCAAATTGAAAATTAAAATTAATTTAAAAGAAATAAAAATATTTTTATTGGTCATATATTTTTTAAATAATATTTAAAGTGATAGTTTAAAAAATTCCTAACTGTTAAAGAATTGTTTCATTTAGTCGAATAAAGTATGAAAAAATCACAAAGAAATTAAATATTATTTAATTTAACTTTCTCATGACTTTGAATATGTATTGGACACTATTTGACAACTGATCATGAAAATTCATTAAAAAATATAATTAATAAACTTGAAAAAACTTTTAATTTGACAATTCAAAGATTCAATTATTAAAAACCGAACCAAAAAGATTAAGTGAAAAAAATTTAACTAAATTAAAATTATTCTCTTCTCATCAATTTACCGGTACGTAAGTTTATAATCTATTTTATTTTAAATAAATAAAAAAGAATTTTATGTATGCAAGATAATTTGGCTCTTATGAGTTGCAATATGATTTTTATTTTATATGCTTTTTAATTTTTAATTTGCTTTTTGTTTTCATTATTATTTTTGTACCAAATATTTTTGTCATTTCTTGTAAAATTTGGTTTCTTTTTAGAGCCTGGTAAAGTAATTTGCGAAGCAAATAGCGGGAGTCGGAATTTTCAGGATCAGGACCATGAATCTGTAAAAATACTGCTCCTGTAAAAATCCCATTGGGTTAAAAGTATGAAATCTTGACCGAGATTCACGAAAAAATGCCGCGAGATTTCTCGTTTCGCCGTTGTGTATTAAAATTTCATAATTAACATAAATTATTCGTTCTTTAAGCCACAATTTTTTATTCAAAAATGTATATCCGCCATAAATTTTTCTAATCTAATGATAGACAATAAAATTATTTGTAAAATTTAAAACAATCTGAAAATAATAAATTTATAAAAAATTTAAATAGAAAATTAAGGACCTCATGACTTTATAAATTAAATAAATCTTTAATATATTCAAAAAAAAAGAATATCTTAATGTGTCATAAAGTAATTGTTGAAATGGAATGATACGAAATTCGTTGTATTGAACATAAAAATAAATAAATAGAATATTTGAAGCTCAAATGTACGAACATTAATTTGGTTGTTAAAATGCTGGATGTAATCAATATTTGACATTATTATAAAAAACTTTTATTATTATTCATATAAAAATTTGTTAATAATGCATAAATTTAAATGTAAATATATATATATTATCTATAAATCATAATAATTATCTAATTTTTAAATAGATTACTAAAAAAACAATAAACATAATCAAATGAATTAAAGGTGATCTATGGTCTTAATGAAAGAATTTGTTTATTTAAATGACAATAATTGTTTATAATTTGTATATTAAAAGTTATAGCAATATAAATTTTGAAAACATAAAATATTACTTTAATTGAAAATAAGCAGAAACATATTAAAAGACGAGATAAAAAATCATTTATGACCTTAATGCTGGATCATATAGGAGGACTATGCACTATGAGAACAACCCATGAAAATAGAATCAAATAAAACAAATATAGTACATATAATGCAGAAGAAAATTAAAAGTTAAAAAAATGAAAATTATAATTTGTACATGCTATAAATTAAAGTTTAAATCAATTATTTTTACTCGATATTTAAGACAATAATTAAAAAATTACCTTACAAAGGATTAACAATAAATGTTATAAAGCCAAAACACACTGAATTCACAAAACTCACTTCAGGGTGGGTCAATTAAATACAATAAAGCTGTAAAAAAGAGAAAATAAGAAGAATTTTAGGTATTTTATTTGGTTTTTCTATTTTCAATATGAAAAAATTTAATCCACAAAACCTGGAAAAGTAGAATATTATTAAGAGCGTGTTAAATCCGCAATTTAATTTTTGCTCTATAGGCTTATGTTTAATTCATATTTTAACCTTTTTGAAAAAGTTATAAAAATAAAATTGTTTGGGAATTTGGGCCAAAGGGGAGAGAAATAACATGGTTTTTAAGATGAATAATTTTTCACTCAAATTTGGCAGAAAGATAGTTTTTAGAGGATTTTTTTAGGGTGATTATCATGAATCATAAATAAGTTATCCGTTTAACTTAATAATAATTCAATAAAGACATGTTTAATATTTCAACTGAAAAAACACATAATTAAATTTCAAAATTATAGAAGAATTGTGAATATAATAATTACTTAATAATGAATGACAGGACTATTACTATTTAGTATATTTCTGACATATCATATGTTAAATTTGATAAAAAAAATTTTCATTTTGCAGGCTAATAAAGAAAAAGTGGCGGATTTTACAAAACGACCTAGCACCAAAATTAAATAGTTTTAATCTTGTTTATTTCTTATTCATAATTATTTTTAAAATAATTTTTTAACTTTTTCATGTTTAAAAATTTGGTCTTGAATTTCTATGTTTTTGTTCTAATGCAACAAAAACAAAAGTACACACCCCTATGAATTTAATTTTTGAAAAAAACAATACAATTTATTGGTTTAAAATATCGGAAATTTACAAAAACGTGTTTTAATTTTTCTTTACTTTTTTTCTATGTTTATTTTTTTCGTTATTTTATCAAAATTTAAATTGTTAATTACCAATAATTAAAAAAGTCAAACAATAACTTTTTATTCTCAATTTAATATGTATTAAATTAATTATAATACTTCATAAAGCATCTTTGTTTTTGTCAGAAAACAAGTAAAAATGTAGAAGAAAATACAATTAAAATTGATATTTGCATAATAAAAATTGTTAAATCGACATATTGGCTGTACAAAAAATGCATTGATTTACATTTATAAAATACTAAAATATTTAAAATTATTTATATTATGAATTTTGACGTTAAATGAAATATTGCTAAATGAAACGTTCATATAAATATAATTTGACCGAAATTCATATGTATAATATATCTATTATAATAAATTATTATTAGTTAACATCAGCAGTACCAACTTGTTTTAAAAATGTATCCTTAGAATGGATCCTTAAAAAATAAAGATAGTTTTAAAAAAAGATATAAATTATATTATTTAATAATTTGAAAATTAGCTTATTTATTTTATATTTTTGAATATATGACAAATAAATAAGATTTTTTATTCAGTGGTTGTTGATTTATGAATGAAAATTGTATTATACAATTTTGGCATTCTGTTATAATTTGCTAAAGTTTTTCGTGCAATAAGGTTAAATCTTTATTTTTTGTTTTTTGTAAGAATTTGAGTGTGGAATAATTATTATGTTGTATTAAAAATGAAATAAATAATTATTGTTGAATTTTAAAAATTAACTCTGAGATGATTTCATATTTTTAAATGTTTAGGAGTTCGGTTTCACTATTATTATTATTAATATTATTATAAGCTATTTATCATTATTGTAATTATTATAATTAACAACAAATCATTCTTTTTGATTCATGAATAAATAATATTATTTGTATTTTTCTTTATCAATGAATAAAAAAATAAAAGTTTGATCCTGCTACAAGCATGGGATTAGAAGAAAAAAAGATTAAAAAGATGATAACAATAAAAGTGATTCTAAATATTATTTAAATTTAAAAATAGATGCAAATAAAGACAAAAAGTATGTATGACATGAAACTAATTAATATAATTAAAAATAAAATTTTTAGCAATAATTAGAGATATCGATAAATAAACAAAACGAATACAATAATATTAATTTTAATTTAAATAAAAATTTAATTTCATATTTCTCTAATGACTAAATGAGTTAGAAACAAAACATAAAAATTCAAATACGAATTTTACACATGAAAAATATTAAATTAAAATTAATTTAATAATTATTGAAAATGAAAAATGCTTTATTAATATATAAATAACATTCGCAACAGCTTCTAGTTCATGGATTCATTTTCAATTTAAACAAAATTAATTGTTAAAAGTTAAAATACGAATTTTACACATACAAGAGTAATTTATTGAATTTATATTTAATTATAATTAAAAATAAATGCATTTGATAATTTATAGAAAGTACAAAGCACGCCCGGAACAGAGTGTTTACACCAAGAAAATTTATTAAGCAAAAACAAATTTACAACAAAGCAGTGAATAATTATATGCATGAACTAAGCAGAGCAATTATTAATAAAATTTAACAATTTTCATCAAAACGTTTAAAAATATTGTCGCAATTTAAATAAACGGAATTGCTATTATTACTTCGGGGCGATAGCGGCGACTTTTCTTATAATTAACGCTGCGATTTATAGTTGCTAAAAACTGACAAAATAATTAGTTTTTCGTTTTTAAAAAAATCCAAAAATGGTTGCTAAAAATGGGAAAATAAGTGCTAAAAAGTTTCGAATTTAGGGGGGTGTAAAATCGAAAATTTTATCCAAAAAGGTAACAAAATTAAACCAAACCAGTATTAAGACAAATAATAAAAATTCTTGTCAAAAACATAATAAATTTGGAGATGTATTTTTGATAAATTTTCCCCCTAATAACATGTTTTTAAAAAACAAAATAAAATACTGTTTTTTTATCTAGTTATTTGCTGTCCAAGATTAATAAGATTATAAAAAATGGTAAATCGCAACTTTTTTTAAAAAATTTTTAAAATAATTTTTACTTTTATTATATTTGTAAATTAAAATTGCTTATGGTTTGTAATATATTCTAGAATATTTTAAAACTTGTTCCAGTCACAGATTGTCCTTTTCGGCAGCTAAATGTTTGCTATTTTATAATTTTATTTTTTCAATTCAAAATTATATTTTTGTATTCTTTATAAATGAAAAAAAAATATTATAAATAAATTTAGCTTAATAAAATATTTTATAAAATACAAATACATTTTAATTGTATTTTTTATAATCGAGCGAAATTTAACATAAATTTATTGGTAATTTTGATCTGAACATGGGTTTACCTAATTCCGAATCCCGGACCCCTATTCGAATAAAAAATTATATATTTTTTCCAAAATACAATCTAGAATTGATTGAATTTTGTCGCGAATTGTATTTTTGTTTATTTCAATTAATAAGTGAAGCATTTTGTCTTGCATTAAAATAAACAGTTTTTACATGAATTCGAAATTTTCCCCAGAAATATGCATCTTTAGAAAAAATTTTAAATTTTTTTGTTCGAATTCTTGTCCGGGGTTCAAAATTAGGGATCCCATTATTTAGGATTGCCGCAAAAATCATTTAAAAAAAATATCTTAGCCAATTCTAGAAACTTTTTAAAATAAATATTATTTAGACTGAATTAAAAATAAAATAAAGAATGTAAAATTTTTTTAAAACTTTATAAATTTTATAATAGTATTTTTAGGCTTTATAAATTTTAATTAAATTTTTTTAAACTTTTGATTTGTATTTATATTTAATACTAAATAAATAAACAATTATTATAATTATTTTTATTAAACAATTATTATAATTATTATTTTTTACTTATGAAAATTTAATTATTTATTTAATTTTATAGGGAAAAACCAATAGAAATAGATATACAAAAAATCTATTAAAATTTTAAAATTATTAATTAATTTATAGAATTTTTTATCTAATAAAACTCTTTATAAAACCACAATTTTTATTTTTACATTTTCTGCTTCCTTTCCTTTTTTATTTATATATGAATTATTAGTAATTTAAAATATTTAATTAGACTATGGTTAATGCAATGTATTTTATTCATATTAATTAAGCATTTAGCCATTGTTAATTTATTGAGTTTTACAATTATTACATTACATTAAAATTTTTGTAAGATTTCCTACCTTCAAGTTTTCTCATATGAAATATAATTATTAATAATTTATAAACTGATATTGATACTTTGAGATATTTATTTATATTTTATTTATTCAAATTTTTAATTAAAGTTTATTTTATTTTTAAAATTTTTTATTTCTTTTTTTTTCGATTTCATTTGAAGTCTCATGTTCCGTGTGTTGAATGATTTAATTTTGTTGATATGCTGTTTTTTACAAAATTGATAATGCGAATTAAAATTTTTTATTAAATACAAATATATTTTAAATATAAATATTTTTTTGCTTGCATTGTTTGTTTTTCTGATGCTCTTGGAGTGAATGAATGATTATAACAGAATTTTAACTAATCTCTTCAAATGAGATGGCTAATTAACTTTTTAATTTACAATTATTCCTAACATACGTTTTATTTTGGTTTTCTCATCTACAAACAATGTTAAATAAATTAAATGGCTTAAGTGCATTCTTTAATTTGTGTAATTAGCTTAAATATTATAAAAATAAACAAAAAAATTAAATAATAAAATCTTTATGTTATATATTCTTATTAAATTAAAACTATCAATTATTTAATTTATATTTAATTAATTTTAAGCATTTTTACAATTAATTTTTTTTTCTCATTCTGGGACCTTTTTATTTAGAAACCTTCTTTAAAAATTAGGCCTCAATCATAATTACTATTTGATTTTAATTATTTAATTAAGAATTTTTTTTATTTGTGATATTTAAAAAAGATTATTTATTTATTTTGTTTTCTTTGTAATAAAACATTGCTTTAAAATAACTTTTTTTATACATAGCTTTTAAAATTTTAATTATTAATGGAATTTCATATTTTATAATAAAAATTTAATTTAGTTATATAATTAAATCTAGAAAAGGCATCACTTGCTTTGCAAAAAGAATTTGTAATCGCCCTCTATACAGTTTCCAAGAGTTTTTTTATTTGTATTTATGTATAATAGTAATAAATCTATATATTTTTAAAAGATTATTTTCAATAAATTTTTTTTTATTAAGAAATGGGTTTGTTTTTAGGAATTTATAATTTTTTAATTAATTAAATTTTGGTTTTATTAAAAATATATGTTAGTTTTATAAATCGAATGCAATTCCGTTTAAAAAATAGTGAGTAAATATTTTTATTTAATAAATAATAATTTGTTAAATTGAAGTTGAATTTGCGACATTTAAACTTTTTTCGGCGAAAAACGATGTGAGTCAATTTTTTTCGTTAGCTATTCAAATTATGTTAATTTCATTTAAAATTAAAGTAATTCAAATATTTTTAATAAAATTATGAACAATATTGCGATAAAATACAATGAAAAAAATTATGTATTTTTTTTTCATTAATTCACTTTTTAAAATTATTTGTTTTTTTTTTTGCGATAGATAATTTATGGACGCCTTCTTGATGAATCATTTTTGGCTACAAGAAATTTTTAACACAATATAATTTTAAAAAAAAAATAATAATTTAAACAATTTTAATCAATAATTTTTTAACTATTTCAAAAATTTTATAAATGATGAATATTTTATACCATAATATAAATAGTGGCATAATTAAATTTTTAATGAATGAACGATGCTCAATTTTTTAAATTAAATATGAAAATTAATTAACAGATATTATATTATCAGTCTCAATTTTCACTTATTATTTTGTCGTTTATTCATTTTAAAAAATGTATCTTTCAAATAATATTTAATTATTTCTTCAAAAATATATTTTGTAAAAGATTTATTTAATGATTTGAAGTATTTCGATGGTCGTTTCTTTTATTATATGTTTTTAAATTTTATTTTAGCATAAATTATCAACTGATAAAGTTTTGTCAGCTGAATTAATCCATAATAATAGCACAGAAATGAAATAACAAATCTCATTTTCTCAAAAAAAAAATTAATTTCTTTTATTTAAATAATAAATTACCTTCATTTGTTGTTTCTAATGAATGGGTGAAAAAAGGGAAATTATTTATTTTTTGCTTGTAAAATATTGAAATTATTATTTTTTTATTGATACTGGTAAATATTGACTTTTGCATAATAAAGGAAAAGGAAATGACAATTTATTCTTTTACCACTATATGATTTAACTCTGGAAAATGGTATTCAAATAAATTATACGGGTGAATAATAAAACAAGCATTTTCAAAATTCGTAATTTTTTTCTTTTCACGATTTTAGCACATATATTCTTTTTTATTAGATATTTTCACGAAAAATTTAGAAAGTTTTTATGAAATTTATAAAAGATCAAAAAATCTATCCCTGTAAACTGTTCGTTTAAACAAAAGCAGATCAAAGGTTGTTTTTTAAAGCACAAATAAACGTCAAAGCCAAAGATTTTTTTTCTATTTTTTTACCATTTTTTAAATATTTTTGCTTTTTATTAGATAAAAATCTCATAATTAGAGATAAAAAATGGAATTTCCATTTTGTTGGCACTCATTTTTTTGTTGGCAACAATTCCCTTCGTGAATGCCAATAACAAACACTTGATGATGCCATCTATTTGTGCGAGACCTATTTCATCACTACAATTGATAGAATCCATAAGGTACGACAGTGTTCACATGACGGTGATCCATTATAGTAAGATGGTCGCGGTATTGTGCGAAGGAGACCAAACACAGGTAACCAGAATTTTTAGTTTTTCGTAAGATAATTTGGTTATTGTTCGGGTGGGACCCGAGAGACATTTATTTAATTTGATTTATTTCCATTTATGTTTATTTTTGTGTCTGACCATTCCCAGTCAGACACATTCACTCATTTCCATTTGTTGTATTTGTTGTGCCTGACCTTTCTCTGTCAGTCACATTCCTTTGATTATATTTGTGACCCTTTGCCCTCCCCTCATTTGATTCATTCAGTTCCATATTTGTGTTCACATTTTCCAATTGCTCTCCTCCGCCGTCCTCCGACTATTTTATTTGTTAATTTAATTTGCTTCAATAAATTTGTTATTTGTTCGTCTCTTCGACATTTCGGGGACCGAACAAATTGGCGACGCCCTACATTTGAGCTCAGCGCCTTATTTGAATAAATAGCGAAGCGCAATTTATAATTTGTCTGAAAAAGGTCGGCCAGGAGGCACCTTATTTTCAACAAGCCAACTTCGTCAGTCCGATTAATCCGCCAGGCGCGGTTAATCGTGGAATTTCTACAAAAAAAACCTAGATACCAAAAGGTTGCGGTTTCCGCCAGGAGCGGTTTTATTCAAAAAAAAAACGAACAAACCCAGGTGGTTGAGGTTCCGCCAGGAGCGGTTATTCGACGAAAATGGCCAACCAAACGCGACAATTCAACAATTGATGGATACATTGGCGCAACAGCAACAATTAGTTCAGCAATTGTTGACACATCAAACGCAGAATTTGGCTGGACAAGCAATTGCGCCCACAACAATTCCGGCACTTCCCGACATCATGGCTTTTGAGCAGAATGATGATAAAAGCCGAGTATCCGAATGGATTTCGCGCTTCAAATTTGCACTTGACTGTGCCGCGCCGAATGCCGCCGACGGAATCAAGGTTAAGGCGCTCATGAACAAGCTTAGTGAAGCAGCGTTCAGTGAGTACAGCCGTTCGGTGCTGCCGTCAGCAGTCACTGACTTCAATTTCGACGCGACTGTCCAAAGAATGGAAAAATTATTCGCCCGTCCGCAATCGGTCTTTATTGATCGATATGAATGCTTGAAAGCAATCAGAGGCGAAGGTGAAGACTTTCGGAGTTTCATTAACAGGCACCGAAAATTGCTCGCCGATTTCAAGTTCAGTGAACTGAACAAAGAGCAATTCAATTGCCTAATGCTGTTAACTGCATTAAAATCGCACAGCGATTCGGCACTTCGACAAAGGATTTTGGCGAAGCTGTCAGCGGACGGAACAAACATTTTATACGACGGAGTCGTGAAAGACCTGATTAATTTCCAGGCAACAATTGTGGAGGCTAAGGCAATTGAAGCACCGATGAATTGGAGGAATGTGAA
>SIJG01000049.1:803962-866027 GCA_023374025.1 Heterodera schachtii
CGAAAAATAATTACCTATTAACCCGAATAAATAATTTCTTTAAAGCAGGGTTACCCTTGAAAATTTCCCGAAATAAGAACATTTCTAGTCAAAAATAAGATTTTAGGGTCAAAAATAGGACATTTTTTAAAACACGCTTCCAAAACTGTAAATCGCATTTTTACTCAACAAAATCAAGCATTACTCACCGCCAACTATTTTCTGAGCAATACCGGCTTAGAAATGAGAAATTTATACATTTCCAAAATCAATTTTAAGTTTTGGCAATTGGTAAGTTTCAGTGCATTTAAAATCAAAAAATCAGATTTTTAACAATTTTTTTCGGCGCATTTTTCCGAAAAATTTTTTGGGAATGTGTGATGAGGGAAGAGAGTCCGGCGGTGCCGATAGGCGACGCCGGAGTAATTTTTTGAAAATTTAATGAAATTTGTTAGCAAGTTCTGTCCAAAAAATTACCAAAATTTGCGATCTTGAGCTAATTTTTAAGAAAAAAAATAGGAGTTTTTGGGCGCCGGCGGTGCCGATAGGCGCCGCTGGGGGAAAATTTTAAGAATTTTTAATGAATTTTGTTAGGAATTGGCCAAATTTTTCAGAAATTTCCTCTTTTAAATGAAAATAAGGCACTACCCCAAATCAAAACATTTCTTAGAATAATCACATTTTCATTTTCTAAGATTTGGACCCTCCATTTTTTCAAAAAATGACAAAATTACGATTTTGACCAATTTTTTAAGAGAATAAGAATTTTTAGGGGGCGGCGAAAATCCAGATCCAGGAAAAATCCAGGTTGCCGAAAAATGACCATGGAAGTGTACCGCCGAGAGAAAATTTGAATATTTAACTGAATCTTGTTAAGATTTTGCATATTAATTCGCTTCAAAAAACATTCCTTTCAAAAATTATCATTCAAAATCTAAATTTCTCCCTGAATCCAAAAAATAAGACGAAAATAAGGACAAACAGCTTAAATAAGGACAATCTTACAAATAAGGACAAAGGATAACCCTGCTTTAAAGCCATTTGATAATGTTTATAACAATAATAAATTTTTTTCATGTCTAGGATTTGCAAATTGGTTCCTTCCTTAATGGCTTCTAAAATTAAAGGCTTTTTTCAAGATTTATAACTTTTTTATATTTAATTACCAATCCTTTCGCCACTATTTATTACTTGAGGTTTTTTGTTAAAAAATAAATTACTTAATGAAACTTTTAAAGTTTTAAATTTAAATTTATTCTTTTTATTTTTCTTGATTTATTTATATGGAACGTTGAAATTAACTTTCCGTACTATTTTTCATTCTCGTAGGCGGCTTTAATATTCGTACATTTTTTGAGGACAAAATTATTTTAATGGCTTTTAACGCTATTTAAAACCAGTTTCAACTCAATCATAACAAATGTTTTAATTTTAATTTAATTTATCATAAGATTTAAAAAGATTTGCTTAATTCTGAATTTAATTGAATTATTTTTTCTATTTCGTATTACATATTTTTTTATCTATTGTTATTATTTAACGATTCTCTTTCTTATTTTTGTTTTTAAATAAACATTTTGTTCTGCTTTTTTGCTTTTTAAAGTCAATTTTCAATTTTGTAATTTTATTTCACTCATTAGCGATAAGAAAGTAATTAATTATTAAATTTTGATTAAGAAACTCGTGAATATATTTTAAATTTGGAATTAATTTCCCAGAATATTTCCTTGTTGTAGACTAATTTGTATTGGAAGAGTTTAGCATTGGGATTTATCTTTTAAATTGTTGCACGCAATCCTTTCTATGTATCTTTTTTCTTAACAATTATTTTATTTAAAGAAATAATTCTATTAATCGGTCTATTATTTATTTACATCTTATGGTCCTATTTTACAACTTATAGGCAAAAAGATTTTTTAAATTTATTTACTTATTTAGAAATATATATTGATGGCATTATATTAGACTTTGTTTTTTTATAATTTTTTTTTATAATATCCAGGTTAAGTTGTATATAAATTGAGTAAATATTTAGTTATTTTTTGTTGTATTTACATTGAATAAAATATTCTCTTTATATTTTATTTTAAATTATTTTTTCATGCAATTGTTGTTTAATTATTAATTTATAAATTACAAGAAAACTTAAAAGTCATTGAATGATTTAAAATTCATATTTTGAAAGATTTTTTAAATTTGTAATATAAGATATATTTATCTTAAATTTTTCTTTAATTGATATTTATTAAGTAATATTGTTTTTTTATTTGGTAAAAAAAATTTTCCCGGCGGCGTAGTCCCTTTTGGCTAAAAACGGCTACAATTTCTGTTTTTGCTTTCCAGCTCTGAAATTTTTTAAATAATATTAAACAAATTTTGGCCAAAAAATGTTCTTTGGATTACACCTCGAAATTTTTTTTTCTGGCTAGTGATTCTTATCAATGTTGAAATAACTATATACATAATCAGATTATAATGATCAGACTTTCAAAAATTTTCCAAAATGAACCCTAAATATTCAAAAAGAATGAATTTTTTCAGAAACAAAATTATAATTTCTTTGTAAAATTGAAATAAAAAAAGAAAAGGCATCCCGAAATCTGTTTTTAGTTTTTTATTAATTCACTATTTAAAAAATTTTTCAAAAATTCTGACAAAAAATTGAAAATTACGGATTGCGGATTACGGGAAATTACGGGGTTTTTGGACCCCCGTAATTACGGATGGCGGATTTCCGTAACTGAGAAAATCGCCGCAATTACGGATTACGGATTTCCGTAATTGCAAATCCAGTTGCGTGCAGCCCTGATTGGCACCGCCGGGCCCCATGTTCCCCAAAATTATTTTGGAAAAAATGTGCAATTAAAAGCAAAAAAATGCCGTCACTTTAATGTTGAGACTCCTACGCAAAAATTCCGTTTGACCTACCCCCTTTTTAATGTGTTTTTGAATTTAAAAAATACATTTGAATTAATTTCATTTAAATTTCTCGGTTCTCGTATCGTTTCTCGGGGTCATTTCTCGGTACATCCCTAATATATATATATATATAAAGCAACAAAAAAAATTAAATAAAATACAAGGTTAATTTATGGAATCTCAAATTAATTATTGCGACCGATTTATATAAATATGTTGTAAAATTTATTATAAAAAAATATTTTTGACCTTAATTGGGTGTTTAGAGCTTCGCCAGGCAATTGTCCATTTAACATTAATAGTTAGACAAAAAACGCTTATAATATTTAAACAATAAATAAATTCTACAAACATTTAATTAATATTAATTATTCAAAGTTAATAAAAAAATAATTTAACAAATTTCTGTCATTTAAATAAGCTATTATATTTAATAATAGAACCAATTTGTTTATTTTTTATTAAGAAAAGGTTGAACAAATTTAGAATCAAAAATCACTTGTTTTAAAAAATAAAATTATAGAAAAATTATTATTATTTAAAAAAATAATCATTTTATTTTTGTAAACAATTAATATAATAATTAATAAAATTTCTCTGGTATGAAAGAATTTATCTAAAATTTAAATCAAAAAATAAAATTCTTCCGCTTTATTTTAATATAAAATGGAAATAAAACTATATTTTCTAATTCTAATATTATTCTCCTGCTTTAAATTTAAATTGCATTTCTTTGGAAGAATTCATTTCAAACGAAAGCACAAGAAACTTAGTTGATCAAAATTAATTATTTATTTATTTATTTACTAGGTCGCCAAATAACAAATTTCGGTTTTTTCTAAAAGTGAAAAATCACAAAAAGTTTATCTTGAGAGAAATCCATTTTTATGTTATTTTGATACCCCTATCTGTCCTCTACAAATTGGAAACTAAAGATTTTGGCTAACCCTCAAAAGCGCCGAGAAAAAATTCTTGAACCGGTTTGGGTAAAAAAGGCCGTGCCGGTTTTTTTTGGTTTATATGTTGAATAATAATATGAAAATTTATTTAAAATCAAGTCTGACAATAATTTTTAAGTATTTTTATTAAATTTTAACATATTCAATAAAACTATTCTCTCTTTAAAATTAAGAAGCCGATAAGATTAAGAAATAAAAGCCAAAAAGGACGAAAAATATTTAAAAAAGTATAAAGTATCATAAAGTTACCTTTAAAATTTTAGTTTTTTGACTGAAGTTAAAAAAACAGTAAATTAATTTAAATTTAGCAATTAATTATTTTTCGAAAACTATTATATTTATTTCTTTAAATTTAATTTTACTCTGTATAATAGCTTCAGTTCAAAAAATAAAAAATATGAAAAATAAAATTCTAATTATCAAAATAATAAAGATAAAAATAAATTTATTTTTTCTGACAGAAGAAGAATAATGTATTGAAGCTAATTCCAGACGAATGTCGCGAGAAAATTACTTGATGTCAAATATTATCCATCTCAACAAATAGTTTAATAAATAAACAAAACAAAACACATTTCATATAGCAGCAATTCAAAACTGATAATGAATATGAAAAAATAATATATTTAGAAAAATTCAAAATAAACATAAATTAATTATATTTAAAGCAAATTTTAAAGACGAAAAAAAAACATATTTTTGTTTATAATGGGAGGCTAAAATGTGTGATAGTTTTTTTTAATATAAATTCAAAAGATGAATTAACAGTTAAATAAATAGTATTTTTTATTAAATTATAGAATTCTGAATAAGCAATGCTTTCAGGTTATTCTTGCAGATTTATGAGAAGGAAATAAAACTATATTTATATATATGTAATCATTAGTATTTAAAAATTACAAAAAAGAAATAAAAAACAAAACCCTAAAAAGGAAAAAAGAATTCACCCCGAGAAATAAAAACGAAGAACTAGAGAATATTATTTAAACAAATAAACAATTATTTGATCATAAAACCTATTTTTTCCAAAATTATTTCAATAATTTTGCTAAAATTAATAAAAATTAAATTATCATAACTCTGTTTATCGCCCTTTATTAATCATCTTAATTTTTTCTATATGAATACGAATTTTATTTCGTTGTATATTATTTTTACATTATTTTAAATAATTTTTATTTTATAATTTAATAAAAATATCAAAATGTATTGTAAAATAAATGTTTACTTAATAAGACTCATCTTTTTTATTATCGTTGTTTTTTTTTTAATTTCACATTTTCCATTTTTCTGAGCAATTTTTCTATTTCTTATTTTTATCAAATTCTTAATTGCTCTAAATTAGCAAAAATTCGATAGGTCGGAGAATTTTCGACTCTTTCGATCACTTTTCCTGGAAGCCAAACACTTTTGTTGTCCTTAAAATTCCAAAAATAGACGGGTTCTTCCGCTTGGAAATTCGTCGTTTTTGTTCCGTGTTTGGAATTGAATTGGTTTTCCATTTTTCGGGTGTAAATTTTTCTTGAATTTTGAAAATTTTTCAAATCAATTGGTTTTGATTTTTGATTTGGCGGATGAATGAGTGAGAGTTTCGTCCGGAGTCGTCGTCCAAGGAACAATTCGTCGGGCGAATGTCCATCAAGGGCTGCACTTGGTGTTGTCCGATATGCCAAAAGTGCTTTTTCTGCCCAATCCTTTCCTTCTTTTCGGGACTTTTTCATAGCCCTTTTGAAGATGTCGACGAATCTCTCCGCCGCTCCGTTTGACATTGGATGATACGGAGGAGTGAAAGTATGGCGAATTCCGAATTCCTCACAAAATTCCTTAAATTCGGCCGATCGAAATTGAGTGCCATTATCCGATACGATTTCTTTTGGAATGCCTAATCTGTTGACGATCGATTTAAGCACTGAAATCGTAATTTGACTCGTCGTGCGATTCATTTTCCAAACTTCCGGCCATTTTGAATAGGCGTCCACAAAAATCAAATAAGTGTTTCCGTCTTCGCATGGCCCGGCAAAATCAATGTGGACACGTTCGAAGACTTCAGTGGCCGCTTTCCATGGCTGAATTGGCACTTTGGTCGGGTTTTTAGCTGCACTTTGACAATCATCACATTGTCGAACAGCCTTTTCGATGTCACTGTCGATTTTCGGCCAATAAACGTGATTTTTGGCGATGGCTTTCATTCTTACAATTCCGGGATGGGCGAAATGAAGCGATTTGAGGATGCGGTCGCGAAGTGCAGTAGGAATTATAATTCTGTCGCCATAAATGAGGCATCCATCAATTTCCGTGATCTGATCACGTTTTGGAAAGAATGGTGCCAAATCATGATTTTCACATGGGGCCAACCATTCGTGGTGAATTGTTGAATTTGTTGCAAAATGTGATCCTTTGATGTGTTTTCGGCAACTTCAGATGCAGTGATTGGCAACTGATCAGTTTTTGCCTTGAAAACCAAATTGACAAAACATTCGGTTTTGTTGCAAATGTTGGCGATTAGAATGTCCTCATTTGGCCGTGGGTAATTGGCGATGAGTCTGGACAAAACGTCAACATTTCCAAATGCGGTTGTGTTCACATAGCGAATGTCGAACTCATAATTTGAAAGGATCAGTGCCCACCGTTGAAGTCGGCTGGCAGAATAAATTGGAATTCCTTTCTTTGATCCAAAAATAGCCAGAAGGGGTTTGTGATCGGTAAGCAGTGTGAATTTTCGACCATACAGCATTCGGTGAAATTTCTGAACTGCAAACACCAAACCAAGTGCTTCCTTTTCAATTTGGCTATAGTTCTTTTGTGCCGCTGTGAATGTGCACGATGCGTGTTCAACGACACGCTCTGATTTGTCTGCCAATATGTGGCTAATCGTTGCGCCGATTCCGTCCTTTGATGCGTCGGCTGCAACAATTATCGGCAAATTTGGGTTGTAATGGGTCAAAAGGAGGTCGGACAGCATAATCCCTTTTGCTTTTTCAAATGCCTCTTGTTGTGGTTGACTCCATTCCCATTTTACTTCCTTTTTCAGCAGTTCATCCAGCGGGCTTCGTAGCTCTCGCATTTCTTTGATGAATTTGCCGTAATATGTCAGTGCTCCAAGAAATGATCGGAGTGTCGACTTGTCGTGTGGTGCCGGCATCTGTTTAATGGCCTCGGACCTTGATGGATCCGGTTGAATTCCCTTTTCGGAAATTGTATGGCCGAGGAAAAGTGTCTGTGATTCCATAAAACTGAATTCTACTAAAAATAGCTTTCAAATAAATTTATGAAAATAAGTGCAAAAAAAGAGATAATGGCAGAAGGGATAAAAAAGGTCGCTGAATAGGATAGTAGTTGAAGCTTCAGAGAAATAGCGAAATTTTTGGATATAAAAAGGAACAAATAAAAGATAAAACTTAAAAAAATTGTTTTGATTGAATTGAAATTATTTTTTTTAAATAACATTATTAATGGTCAGTTTTATTTTTAATAAAATTATAAATTAAAACCAATATTACAAAAATAAAAATAATGCATAAAAAAAGAAACGATTTAATCAACCAAATCCAAAATTTTTTATTTTAATCAAACCTTTTTTAAATTTTATAAAATGGCGAATAAAATATATAAATTTCAATATTTAAAGCAATAACGATTATAAATAAATAAAAATATTTATTAAGAAAAGTTAAAAAAATTGAAATTAAAATAAAAAAAAATAAAAATTAATTGTTTATAAGAATTAAACAAATTACCAAATTAATATAACCTTTTATTCCTTTAATACCTAAACTTTTCGCTGACTGAATTAATAAAATTTATCTGACTGTAAAAGAAAATCCAATAACAATAAAATGTCTGTTTTTATTAAATATTTTTTTATAAATTATTCAATTTCATTATTTACAATTGAAAAGAGAAACAATTTTTCTGGCGAGAGAAACGTTACCAAATTTAACCAAAAATGTAAAAAAAATAATAACAAAGATTGAAGCTCAACTAAATGACTCTTTTAGAAATTTATTTTGTAAAATTTATGTGTAACGCACACAAAAATCAAAATGATAAAAAAAATAATTCTAATTATTAATTAAAAGCAGCAGAAATGAGTGAATGTGTCTGACTGGGATTAGCATATTTTAGCTAAATGTTAACGTTTTCAGAAAAAAAAACACAAACTTATTGCCATTTATGGTAATAATAGACATCGTTAAATATGGCATAATTTTGGTGCGACAATTACTGCAAATTTTCGGAATCGCATCGATGCTTGTATCTCAGCCAATGGGGAAATCGGGCTTTGGTTGAGATTTTACATGTAATTACTATCATTTGCTTATATTAAATAATGCGGCAGAAAAAGTGAAAATTTATTAGCAGAACTCACACACCAACAAATAAGGGATTTTAGTGAAAAAATGAGATGAACTCAATTATGTTTTCTCAGTTTCTAAGACTCGAGAAATTTTTTAGGAAAAAATTCACTTCCGATCTCCGATAATTTTGTTTATTTTGATTTTTAATTATTCAATTGTTCAAAAACGATAGCACTTTTGAGCAATTTACTTAACAAATAGCATTAAAAATCTCAAAAATTTTCGCGACGGCGCCTAATGGAACCATCGGACACCCATTTACCATATTTTTGAAAAATGGAGACAAAAATGGCAAAAGTAGTAATTTTTGGCGAAAAACGGCTAAAAATTTTGTAAAATACACACCTTAATTTATTTTATCCTTTTTGTTTTTGCTCATTTTTTCTAACTAATAAATCATTTAAAAGCTTAAATTCGTATTAATACATTTGCTATAGTTTTCTTTTTAGCATCATATTTTTGCTTTATGAATATAATTTAAAAAATTATTTTCAAAGCGTAAATAATTAACAAAATCTCTTAACATTCGGACAAAGATTATTGTAAATTCTTTATGTTTTCGTGATTGCTTTAAATACAATTTATAAGAACGTTTTAAATTTTAACTTTTGCAATGTGATATCTTAATAGATTATAATTAGTTTATATTCTCGTTGAACTCTTTTGTCGTAAATTATATGTATTTATTTTGAATTTTCATTTTGTTATGATTATTTCATTTCTTTAATTTATTTACTATATAATAATTACCAATATACCTTAATATTTTATTATTTTCATGCAAAATTTCAAGTCATTCCGACAAATACGAAATGAACAGGAAAACCAGCATTTTTAAATTCCGTGAATTTATTTCTAATTATATATATATTTTGATTATATTCAGATCATTTAATTTAAATAATTATTATAGGTAATTTTGTTTAAATTTATTTAAATTGTCCCATCTACATTTCTTTGTATGTTTTTATATTTTCTAAATATTCCGTTTTATTTGATTTAATTTTTTTCAAATTAAAATCTTATAACAAAAATGTATGTTTTACAATTTTTATAATTTTGTTAAAAAATTAAATTTAAATATTTCTTTTCTTTTAGTAAGTAATAATTAATAAGTTCTAATATAAAGTATTTATTATAAAAATATTTTTAGTCTTTTATGCTTATATTATTTTGATAATTAATTATCTACAATACATGAATAAAAAATAAAGATTTCTTAAAAAATTGAATTTAAAATACATATTTTATATTATAGTTGTTTTTTTTAAATTTTAACTTCATTATTTATTTTAGGTTTATCCTTTGAATTATTTAATATGAAATATACGTTGTAATTACATATTTTTATGGCTATTATCGTCCTTTCTAGTTGTATTTTTTTTTGGTTTTATTTTTTATTTATGCATCTCTTGTGGAAAAGATTATTAATGTCTAATTTTTGTCTTATTTTGCATAATTTTTGTTAATAATTTAAATCACTCGTAAATACCTATTATTTAATGTCGAGCAATTTTACAAATTACTATTCCGAAGATAATTTTCAAAAGCTCTAAATTAAACTTTATTTTTCTGTTTATTTTAAAAATAAATTTAGTAATAAATCAATTCCAATTATTTTTTATTATTTTCTTGCACCAATTGGTTTTGTAATGATCGTTTAAATTTGTTCTGAAAAGTAATGACCTGTTATTTAAACTTTTTTAATTACAATTGCTTTCAATAATATAAATATTATTTATTAATTTTTCATATATTAAATAAAATTAAATGAAAAACATACTAATAATATATTTTCATTGAACTTTTTCAACATGAGCTTGTACTGCTTCAACTTCAGCTACTAAGCTGGAGTTGTATAGGTTCAGTGAGTATCCAGAGCTCAAATCTAAGGCAATATTCGGACTCAGCGTGACCGATTTACACAGCTTAGTAAATTCGGAACTTCCAAGGTCACTTATAAAAAATTTATTACTTGTTGGTTAGAAAAATGCTGTTTTGGAGACCATTTTCAGACTCGGCCCTCCAATAATTCATTAATTAGGTATTAAAATTTTATTCTTATAATTTTTATAGTGTTAACTTTGCTCTATTTACTCTCTTTTTCTTTTTCTCTGTATCTTTTTTCGTTTTCCTAAAATTAGCCACCAAAAATACCTACACTGAAAATAACAATTTTTACTTTATTAACTCTAACTCCTTAAATACTTTTCCATTGGGATTCTTTTAAAGTTTTTTAAATTTTTTTTTTTTATGAAATTTTGTTTATCTTTCGTGTTTTTATTTCAAATATATTGCTATTTTCTTAGTACGAATTAATAAACATTTAACTGTTATGAAGCAATATATTATTTTCTTGATCACTGATGACTACTCACAACTCATATTACGTGAAGTATATGTTTATAACAATTAATACCATAAATAATTCGTATTTTAATAATTTATTTTAAATTATAAAAAAAAGTTATTTAAACAAAAAGGTAGTTCAAAATATAAATTTTAATTATAAAAAAACAAAAAAATTTTATTATAATTTTTAAAATAAAAAAACTATACATTTAGAAATGAATATTAAACTGAAAAAATTGAAAAAATAGAAAACGACTTAAACTTGTTTTGATTGAATTGAATTAAAATTTATTTTAAAAATAGAATTAAAATCTTAAAAAATAATTTTTGACGAATATGACAACGAAAGCATTAACTACTGCACACAAAGTATCGCACAAGATTGAAAAATGTTAAGGAAATTTTTGCCTACTCATAAGTGCCATTAATTATTGAAAATATTTTTGTGGAATTTAAAAAATATTTATTAAAAAAGCAATTATAAATTAAAATAAAATATTTAGCTTATCATGAAAATTTTACTTTATTTAAGTAAATATTTTTGTTTCATTTTAAAAATTAAAAACTTGAAACCAATTTTAATTTCATTTTGTAGAAAATGGTTTCGGGAACATTCAATATTTATAAATCCAAAATTCTTAATTGTTAACATCTTTAAAAAATTTTCCAGGTTGATCCGGTTTTGCTTGCCTTATTATTCGTATTCAAATTTGAAATTAATGGATAATTAATTTTAATTTTGATTGTTTTTTACAATAATTATGACTAATAATTCTTTCTTTCTCGGTTATATTCCATAAAAAATCTAATGGATTTATGAAAAACATTTATTTAAATTAATATCAAATTATCATTGAGATTTTCAATTTTTCGTTTTATTTTTAAAATAAATTTTCTTGGACCGTAAAAATAGTGAGGAAATGTTTTTGTTGTTGTTCCTCTGATTATATTTTTCATGTCTTTCACGATTAAATAATTTGCTCTTTTTTTAATATTATTTACACTTTTAATCAATTATTTATTTTGTATTCACAAATAATTTTTTATTTAACAAATAAGTATTTTGTGTGCCTGTGAATTCAGATTTCATTACAAAAATAAAAAATATTTATTTTTCGTAAATATTTTTTGGGAATTAATTTTATTATGTGTAAGAATTTTATGTTTGATTCACATTTAAAAAAATATTTTGATTAATTCTTTATTTTGTCAAGTAATTTATTTCTTCAATCAAAAAATTCAAAATAATATTTCTTCTTCAATCATTTTAATAATAATGATATTTTCTTTATTTTTTAAAATCTTTTTAGTTTCTTGCTCTCTACTCAATCAATGAGTGTCTTTAGTTCATTAAAAACAAAATAAATAAATTATAATAAATAACTATTAAAAATAATATTTGATAATTATTTTTATGCTTTATTTTTAATTGCCTTTTCTTATAAATTTTTAGTATTGGAATAAATTAATCAAGCTTTTTAAACTATATTTTATTTAAAAACGATAATAAAATTTCATTGGATTTTTCGAATAAATTTTAATTCAATTCAACAAAAACAAATATTTCAATTATAATTTCAATCATCATTTTGTAAGTATTGTGTATTTAATTTTCTTTTTCAATTCTATATATATTTTAATGTTTTATAATATTTTTTGATTTATTGTTGAAATGACACGGTTGGTCCCGCTGCCCATACAGGACGCGGTTGAAAAACTTAGGAGCGAGCAGGCTTTTCCCGGTAAACACGGGTCAGGTTTTTGATCAATAAAATAAACAACAATAATCAAAATAATAAAATAACAAATTAATAAAAATTATCAAAAAAGTTTTTTTAATAGTTCACAAGATAAATTAAATAAACACATGATTTTTTTAAATTAATTTTTAAAATTCAAAAAAAAAATTTCTTCAATAAATTATTATAAATTTATGATTAAAATTATAAGTATTTTTCCCTTACTTTACTACTTTCTACAATATTAATTAATTTTTTTGTTATAATATAAAATAATTGTTATTTTTTATTAAATTTTTTTATAATTAATTAAAAAGATAATTAATTTTTTTCAAAGAAAAAAAAAATTATTGCTAAAATTGATATTGAGTAAATAAAAATAAGTAACTAAATACGTCCAAAAATAAACTCATTAATTTTGGGAAAATAATTTTTATTAATAAAAAAATTAATAATCAAATATTTTTTGAAAATTTGAAATAATTAATTTAAAAATCAATTTCATTCTTATTCAATAAACCAAAGTTCATAAATATTCATTCACTATTATTTATTTACTTAAATTTTTTTTAAAGAAATATGGTTGTAAAATTCCTGATTAATTTAATATTTTTTATGTTTAAAATTGTTTATGCAAAATTCGACTTTGATTCTCTATTTTCTTTTGAAAATATTAATATTGCATTACAATTTTTTTATAGCAAATTAGGTCCTTTTGATTATTGAGTTGATTAAAAATAATAAACATTTATTTTTATATATGATTAAAAAGAAAACTTTTCAAATAGTTTGAATTTATTTATATATTTATTATTTTTATCTAGTCAAATAGTTTGAATTTTATTTGCATTTTTTAGAATAGTAAAATTTAATAAATATTTCATTAATAAGCAACTCACTTGTAAAATTAACTTATTATTTTTTATATTATTCCGACATTTTGACAATTCGATGTTTTAAATATTCGTTTTTCGCACTTTTTAAATGACATATTGTAAAATTAAAGGACAAAATGAACAAAGAACAAAATGACAAATCTTTCTGAGAATTTTTCGTTTAAATGGATTAGAATTTTATTTTAAATATTCATTTTAATTTTTTATTATATTAATTTATTGAACTTTATTTATGCCGAATAAATAAGGTATTTTTATTTGATGCTAAATTATTTTATTATCTTTATTAAATTTTTTTGACTTTTTATATTTAACTTTTTTTTGGCACTTTGAATAGACATAATTTACTAAAAGATATGAATAGACATAATTTACTCAAAGATATTCTATTTTGCCACGTTTTAGTTTATTTCAAAAATTTATATATTAAATCACAAAAAAATGTTAATAAAATGAATTTTTACTTTGATAATTTAATTAATTATATTAAATTTGTTTAAATATTTACTATTTTATTAAAATATTTAAATTAAACGTTCAAATTAACTTTATAAGATATTTTTAATCTCTTGGTTTTATTCCAGTTTTCTGATCCATTTCACTTGTGCCAAAATTTTTAATAGTGCTCAATTTATTATTAATTAAGGAAAACTTTTGTTTTTAAATTTATAATTTATTTCGTAAATTATTATTAATTTTGACTTTATTTAAGTGTAATATCGTTTATTATTTTTAATTTTTTTTTTTACTTATTGGTCACTACTTTTGTGATAAAAGTTCAATTGATCTCTGAAAAATTATGACATAAATTTTAGAAATTATTTTTTCGCATTTTTTTTAGATTGACCTTTTGAATCAATTTGAATGTTACTTAAATTGGATCACAATTAATAAAAAAATAAAATTTAGCAATTGTATAAGAGAGTTTTTTTCATTTGAAATGTTATTTCATTTTCCTGTTATAATAACACTTTTGAGTAGACATATTTTCCTTAATCTTTTTCAGTTTTGATCCTTTATAAATTTTTAAAAAATATATTTATTATTTTATTTAAAATACCCTCATAGTATATGAAAGAATTAGAATGAGCAATTCATAAAATGATAGAAAAACGTAGAAAAATAAGGGAACCCAATAATATAAAGATTTTTGATTTTAATCTAATAGAAATTTTTGTTCTAATTGGAATTTAATTAATGATTCTTTTAAAAAATTGTAGTTAATTAAACTTATTATCTTGTTTTAAATAATTATATTACTTTAGTTATAGTTTAAATTTTTATTATTATTAAATAGAATGTTTAAAATAAATGTAAAAATTAAATTTCTCTATAATATTTCAATCTTGCGCATTAACGAAAGTCTATTTTATGGGATATTTTGCACACAAAAAAGTATTTAAAATAAAAATTTATTTTTTACATAATATTTGCTATTTGTCAATTAATAAAGTTTAAATTAATATGAAAAACATTTTTAAAGGCTATTAAAATTTTATAATTAATCATTTATGTTTTTGGTAAATTTTGCCAATATAACTTTATAAGTTTTTTTTTCATATAAATTTATAGATAAACAAAAAGAAAACTTTTAAATTGTTTTTATTTTAATTTGAATTGTATGATTTTTATACTTACCGTGCTTTTTCCATTTCATGCTGGGTTTCACCGTTGTGTTAGTTTTCTGCAGGTGAATATATCAAAAATAATTATTATTTGTTATTTAATAAATATTTAAAGTTTAATCTAAAATTTATTTTTTTTTATATATTTTTTTATTTCATTATAAATTATTTTTTTTATATTTTGCTGAGATTAATTTTACTCATTCTAAAAAATGTAAAAAGATAAATTTATCTTTGGTTTTTGTTTTTAAATATTTATAGATGAATAGATTTTCAAAAGTTCAATATAAATTTTGTTTTAATAATTTTTTAAGCAAATATTTTATATTTAAGAATTACTTTAAATTATATTAAATAAAAATTTAACAATTCATACAATTTTATTAATAACACATAAACAAAATTGTACGTTATTTATCTGTTTACTGACTGATAAGCAAAAATGGGTTAGTGATCAGTGAGTGATCTTTTTTTAAGTTTTGCAATATATTTTTATGTTTTAAACGTAGTAAACTAATTCTTCCTTTAATATTTTCGGTCTTGTTGTCTCCATGATGTTCATGATGGTTGCATTTAACGCAAAATTAAATATTTTTATTATTATATATTTATAAATAATTAATAAATAATTATTTATCTCGTATTATAATAAAAATTTTTTCATTATAATAAAGTTAAAGACTTTTAACAGTGTAAAATTAAATTAATTTATTTCAATTTTATTATATCCAGTATTTTATCCTAATCAGCATAGTTTTGTCTCTTCTTTTAATAAAATTATAATTATTTTTTTCGTAAGAATATAAAATAATCTCTATGATAGTATTTGCCTTAATTTTCGGTTTATTGTTAATAATTTGTTGCATTGAATTACCCTTAAACACTCAATTCTTTTGTTTATTTGCTGCGATTCTTTTAAAAGAGGTTTATAAAGTTCTAAATTATAATTCTTATTTTATTATCTTTATTTAATTTTAATGATATTTGAATTATTTAATATTTATTTATTTATTTAATGATGCATCTTTGCAATTAAATCATGGAATTCCACAGCATCATTGTATGATAATCTTTGAGTTTTGTGCCTGTGATTAATTGGTTAAATTAATTTTGTTTGTTTTTTTAATATTGTAATAACTTTATTATTCAAAATTTTATCTACTATTATATTATATTTCGTTTAATATAAAGTAATTTATTTTTAATTATATTTACGTCTTTTTTTAAATTATCATATTAAAAACTGAAAATTCACTATAATCTAAACAAAGATCAGGAAATACAATTTTTGTCAAATATTTTTAAACAGTAATAACTTTTATAAAAATAAAATGTATTTTCATTTTTTTCACAAGAAATTAAAATTCCTTACATATAAATTAATTCAAAGAGGCTAATATTAAATATGAAAATAAAAATAAAATATTATCAAAGAAAATATATGTATACATGTCAATGAAAAATTTTTTTAAAAGGCAACTTTAAAACATTTAGCTTACAAAAATCCAACAATATTAAAATATATTAAATCATTTTATTATCAGAGTGAATATTATTATTTTTTTAAATATTCAAAAATTAATTTGCTAATATAAAAAAATCAAAAAAAAAAAAGAAAGCACATTTTTAATGGAAAGAATTATTAAATTCTTAAATACGAAGGGACTAAAATTTAAAATCTAAACAAAAGAATATTTAATAAAGGAAAAATATTTTCAATAATTATGTTTTGATAAACTTTGAAATTTAGAAAAAATGCAAAGGTAAAAGCCTAAAAAGCAAATATAAAATAAAACTTGGCACAGATTTTAAATACTTTTTCAAAATATATTAATGATTAAAATAACAACAAATAAATAAATAAATATTGATATGAATTTTAATAGATTTTTAAAATAGAAAAAATTAATTAATATTATATAATCGTTTATTTTAAATAAAATAATAAACACTTTGCTAAAAGGAATAAAAAAGAGTTAAAAATTTAATTGATCATTTGCTTATTTCCAATTGATATTTTTATTCTGAATATTTTATTGAATAAAATCGAATATATTTAAATAGATGAAGACGAGCCGAAGGAGGAAGTTTGAATGGAGACGAGTAAGAAAATTTTTTTATAAAAAGTCAAAGCCATGATGAAAGCAATAAATATTAAATACATTGTTTTTAACCTTATGATTTTCCCTAAAGAATAGATATTTTTAACTAATTTAACAGAAAAATAAATAAATACTTTAACCTTTGTATTAATATAAAAAACTATTTATTTTTTATATATTTTATGGACTGTGTTAATAATAGAGGAATTAATGCTAAAAATATATTAATTCAAAATTATAAAAGAAAACAAACTACTGATAAAAAAAGTCAATTGCAACAAATTGATGAGATCACTCCTTAATGGTGATCTGAAAATCCTAAAATTTTCTAGAGTAATAATTAATTATACAATTCCTTTTATTTTTTGTGATTTAATTTTATGCTCAATTTCTGGTAATCATTTATTAGAAATTTATTTATTTTTTTGGTAATACTTTTTAATCCGTTTATTTGCCTAGTTGCCTCATTAATTAGATTTCACATTTTTTAGAAAACATTCTTTGTATTTCAAATTATTTAAATAATAATATGTATATGGCATTATTTTTAAAGTGAGCTAAAAACTAATAAACGAAATATCATTCATTCACTTTGGATATTAGTTTTAAAAGCAATTATAAATTTTATCACTTGTATCATAATTTTTTTTACTTATTTTTAAATATATTATTTTGCTTTATGTAAAAAGAAAGCCAATATTCTCTGTTTATAAAAAGACAAGAAAATCTACAAAAAAAAATAATTAATTTAAAATTTAAAAATGAGCATTATTTTAAATTCATAATTAATTTGCATTATTATTGAAATTTTGAGAAATATTAAATAAAATTATCAAAATATTTCAATTTTTAAGTCGTAGATTTAACAAATTAAATATTGTAGATTGTTCTTTGTTTTATATACAGAAATTATAATTTTTTGTTCGCATAATGATTTAATTTTTAAAACTTTTATTTTTAGTTGAGCTTTAAAACAAATTGAATGCCTATGCACTTTCAGATTTTTTTAAGAGTAATTATAAATTTTAGCATATTCTATTAATTATATTTTCTTAGCTGTGACTTTTTTGTATTTGCTTTTTTTTTATTAAACCAAGAAAATAATTATTTTTCTTCCGAATTTTTTTCATTGGTTATTATTTTCTATTTTTTAATTTAAATAACAATTTAATTTAATTTAAAATTTTTAATTATTTTAAATCATTTTTATGGTAATTTCTGTGCTCTTTATTTAATTCTTTTTGTTTTGTAAATATTTCTATTAACTTTTTGGTTTTGTTTATATTTTTATTAATCTTAAGAATGGTAAATATGTTTTGTTAACCCATTTAAAATTACAAAATTCTTAAAGTTTAACAAATTAATATTTTCTCGACTTTGGAATGTCACAGCAAAGATTTTCATTCAATGGCATAAAAACGTGTGAATTTACAAAAAACTATTAAAAATTATTTAAAAAAGATGATTTTGATTTATTTAATTAATTTTGTTTTTTGCATATTTTTATACTTTAATTTCATTTAGCTATTTATATTTTCGTGCCTTTTTCTCAGGACTAATACATTTTTTTAATGTGATTTTTTTGGAAATATTTACTATTGCAATGGTAATAAATTTTTTCATTTACATTCAGATATCAGATTATTTTTAGTCAATTAAAAATTATTTGAGATGTTCTTGAAATTAAATAATTGTAATTAAATAAAAATGCAAGTCTTTTCATTTTAAATTTCTTCAGGAAAAAACAAAAAACTACGTCGCTCGAATTAACAAAAGTCATTGATTTTTTCATATTTTTTGGTGAATTTGTAATTTTAATCAAATGATTTATTTTTATTATAGATATTTATTTTTCTTTGCGTTTCAATTTTTTTTGGCTTGATTTTTATTTTATAAATAAAATCTAATTAAAATTTTTTATGCTCAGAAAAAAAATTATCCATGAATCTAAAATTTAAAAATATTTAATAGAAAGTATAAAATCAGTGACTTTACAATAAACTTTGAAATTTAATCATATTCAAGTGGCATATTATTGAGAACGCTAGAACACTTTATTCACAAATACAACATAGAATTGGTTAAACTTATCAGTGACACAAAAAAGCCTTCGGGACAAATTTAAATAATTTTTTCTTTTATCAGAATAATTTTTCATTTGAATTTTTTTTTGTTTTTTTTTGTTTACTGTTTTGGTTTTAAATAATTGCTTATCACTTTTATAAAATTACTTATTGAATTTAAACAATCAAATTTTTAAAAAATTTATTTAATTTAAATTACGAATTTAGTCTAAATTATTATTAATGTTCTCTACGATTTTTCAAATTTACATTGTATTTATTTTTTTGTAACTGCTTATTAATTATAGTAATTATATATCTTTATTTATATTTATATTTACATTTATTTAAGAATTTATTATTAATTTTTTATTTAATATTTTCTTCTTAGTATAGTTTTCTTAAATCCAAATATATTCATTTTAATCTCGGGCAAGACAATGTTTTTCATGCCAGCCTTAATTGCGGTCATTCAGTTTTTTTTTCTTATCGATTAAGACAGTTAAATTTTGTTAATTGTTTGAGAAGTTTTTCTTGAAATTAAACTAATTTTATATTTTATGTTTTTAATAATAAGAATTAGTTCATGTGTTTAAATATTTTAATCTTTTATATTTATAACTAAAAAATTAATTTTAATTGTTTGTGAATTTATATTAAATCCATTGACACTCTTTATAAATTAAGGTTATTTAAGATAAAGGAATTACTATTGGTTCAATTTTGAATTTGGGTTGTCTCAGTGATTGTAGGTGACTAATTTAATTTAAATTGAGATTTTGGATTTATAATGCTTAATTTATTTTTTATGGTTGCATTCATTCTTATCCAATTTTTCTGTTGCTTTAATATTTTATTATATTTTCTTATTTAATATTTGCTTCTTCGAGTTCTTTGTATTGTTTGATGAAGCCCAAATGTTTTCAATTTTTAAATCTCGGCGAAAATGATGTTTTGATTCTTGTTTTTTGTTGAAGTCATCCAGTTTATCATTTTGCTTATCGATTCAAAAATTTTAAAATTGCCTTTAAAATAAATTTTTCTATTGACAATATTAATTTTTACATGATAGAAGACAAAAATTTTATTTTGTTATATAGGATTATTTTATAATATAAAAGATTATTAGAATTTAAATGAAATTTTTACTATTAAAATATTTTAAAGAAAAAAAGATTTATATTGTTTTTTAATAATTAATAATTAATTTTTTAATTTTTTTTATTTAAAGCTTTTGTAGAATAGTTGACAATTTATTTTTAAATTTTTAAACTACCTCCTGCTTTTTTAAAGGCACCTTTAGCGTGATTGGTCTAAGGTAGCAAATTAATTAGTTTTTTTAATGGATTCGAGGATGAATTAATGCACTTGTTGAATTTTTTAATTAATTATTATGTAAGGAACAGCTAGCTAGACCATTGTGGAAAAAAAAGAAACAATTTTCATTACATGAAATAAATATTTTGTTTTCAAAAAATATTTTTAGCAATTAATTGTATTTTATATAAAAATTTTATTATTATTTTTTGATTTAATTTTTTAAATTTATTTTTGTTAATTTTTTGTTTTTTTATGTCAGTTAAATAATACCAAAAATGAGCAAATTCAAAAGATACAAGTAAAATATAATTAATTTTTTAATATAATTCGGCACCAAAAGCTACGAATTCAATTCTAAAATCTCATCTTGTTCAATGAAAATATTGTAGACAAGTTTTTCAATTTTTCCATATTTATTTTTTAAATAAATCAATTAATTACAATTCAAAATATAAAAACCAAGAAAATGATTAATAATTATTTTTATGCTTTTTTAAATTTTAATTTGCTTTTTCAAAAATATTTTATCTCTTACAAATTGCATTTATTCCATTTTGTTCTTGAAAAGAATTATATAAGCCAAAAGCCGGGCCCTGGTTAAATGGCCTCCCCAAATTGGTAATCCCGAGGGTGTAAATGGTGTGAGAAAGAGATTGAATGGATATGATAAAATTCGCTTTAAAATATTGTAAGAGAATGCGAAAAAGGCATTATAATAGACACCAAAAAATTTAAATAAAATATTTTATAAAGAAATTAAATCTGGGAGATAAATACTTTTCTTAAAAATGCAATGTCTCTCAATACAGGTTTTTGTTAATTTTATTTTCTTTATTTCATTCAAAATTTTAAAAAATCTGACCAAAACAAACAACAAATGGCCAAAAATTTTGAAAAACCGAGAACTTAAATCAAACAAAACAAAATTAAATTAAAAAAAACATTATTTATCAACAAAAAATATTAAAGTTTGCGTCGAAGAAGCTTATTATGAAGATTTTAAAATTATTTGAGATATATTAATTTCTTTTGAAGAAGTCAATTATAAATTAATAAAAATTCCTTCTAATGAATTATTAAATCTGTGATGCCATTGTTAAATTTGTTTTATTCCCAATTTTTGACTTAATTAATTAATTACTTAATTATGTTCTCATTTATTTTTGTCCTTTCATTCTCAATTTGAATCTCCCGCCTTTTTCATTTATTGATTGTTTTCCGCTGCCGACTTTTCTCCTCTGGTCACTCCTCATATTCAGTTTTGGATATTCGTTCGTTTTTGTGAATTTTAAAATGTTTGTGCAATTTCTTCGCTGCTTGGACTTTTAATTGTAAAAGTAAATTCTTTTAATTGTGTTTGGACTTTGGGATACAATTCCCCTGTTCCTAATTTGTGTGAGCATCATCGCTTCTCGCCCCGCTTCTTCTCCTAGTACGACGTGGCGCTCCTGCTAAAAGAGGTGAGATCAACGGCAAATTTGGAATTTGAAAAGCGCGGAAAGGAGCAACAAAAACGGGAAACAAATCCCACGAGTGCTTAAGTGTAAAAGGGGGAAACAAATCCCTAGAGTCAAACGTGAAAGGAAGAATCTCCGAATTTGTGTAAGAGGGAAACAAATCCCGTAAAGACAGTGGAAGCAGAAATCGCCGAATTTGTTAAAAAGGAAACAAATCCTTTTCAACTTCTCACCGCTCGCCGAAATCGTCTGAATTGAAAATTTGCAAAAACGGGGAAACAAATCCCTACGAAAGTGAAGGAAAGGCTGACAACTAAGTCAAAAAGCTTTGAGTCGTAAAACGAGAAAACAAATTCTCACACATCAATGGTGCCGGTTATGCGAAGCCCGCCATTAACGCGACAAAGGGCGTTAAACCTTGGCATACAATTGCGAAATGAAGGCATAGGAGTTGTGCAAGGAGAACAGCGAGATCAGCAACAGCACCCCGTCGTAGAAAATGCTCCTTTGCGCGAAAACCAACATCGCCAAAGTCGACTTTCATCAGTTTCGTCTGTTTTAGGCACCGAGGAAATTCATCAACGACTTTTGGAAATCCGGAACCCACAGAAACGTCATGGACTCGCAAAATCGAGACGGATTGGATGAAAATGTTCTCCTGGATGGCCATGGTAATTCGGTTTTTCACGAAAACTCCCAAGAACAAAATTTGGGTCGGGAAAATGGCAGAAACATCCGGCAACAAAATGTGGGGATAAATTTGGACCAGAGAATCGTCCATTTGGATCTGCTTGATAATTGGGAGTTCAACCCACATCTTACCTCGACCCCAAATGTTGCGATGGCACGTATTCGTCAGCAGGAGGAGAACTTTGCGATGAATTGCCAACCGGCATTTCGACAGCATTTCTTTACGGAAGAAAATTTTGCGGCGCATCCAAATGTTGTTGCCGAACGCCTCGAACAGCGAGGGCAAATTCATTTTGCACCGGCGCGTCAGGCAATGAATATGCAGCAACGCCAAAACGCCGATTATCAACCGCGGCTAACGCATCAAGAAAATCATGCGCAATTTGAAGAGCGCGCTTATCGTCAGCAAAACCCGGGAAATTTGGTGGTGAGAAACCAACCCGCGCGTTATGAAAATGCGAACCCAAATTTTGGGTATGGAACTTCGGGAAATGTTATGATGAATCAGCAAGGAGGGGGACAACCCCTGATCAGCAAGAGAGCGCCATTCAGGAAGTTGCGCGGGACACATGAGCGGAAAAAAGATTTATGTTCAACTCGCTCAACAATTTTTCTGGCCAAACATGTACGCAGACTGCGTTAAAATGGCTCAAAAATGCCGAATTTGTGCACATTCGCGGAAGCCACGAGCAAATGAACCGCCAATGAAAATCGTCCAAACGTCGGAACCACTTGAATTGGTGTGCATTGATGTGCTTTCGATTGGGCCTGCCCATTCGTCGAACAAATATATCTTGGTTGCAGTTGACCACTTTACTAAATATTTGGTTGCTGTCGCAATTCCTAACAAAAGCGCGGACACAATCGCCAGCGAATTCGTCAAGAATTTTATTTTGGTTCTTGGAACTCCGAAAAAGTTACATAGCGACAGGGGAAAAGAGTTTGTAAACGAAACTCTAAACGAAATTGTGAAAATTTTGAAAGTCGAGAGATCGTTGACATCCGGATATGATCCACAGGCGAATGGAATCACGGAACGTGCAAATCAGACCATTTTGGCAATGTTAAAAAGGTCAACGGCATCGAACTGGACATGGGATGAAAGACTCCCATTTGTCATTTTTGCGTACAATATCACTCCATCCGAGACAACCAAATTCTCGCCTTACCATTTGATGTTTGGGAAAATCCCAAATTTTCCAACTGAGATATTTTTGCCAGTCAACCCGAACTATACAGTTGATGTAGACACTTACATTCAACTTTTTCGCGAAAATCTTGCGCAGCTAATCAAATTAGCACAGGAAAACTCGAAAATTGCGCGCATAAAGATGAAAACTCACTATGACAAACAACCAAAAGTGACAGCAGACAAATTCAAGATCGGCGAGAGAGTAATGGTCATTTTTCCGGGCGTAAATACCCGCGCAGCCCATCGAAAACTACTTTGGAATCAGTTTGGTCCATATAGAATTTTGGATCTCTCTGATTCGTCAGCAAAATTGATCCCGGTCGATAAACCGAATTTTGAACCTATAAGTGTTCCAATCGAACGGCTTGTGAAAGTTCCGGAAGGTGTACCGGATATTAGTACTCTTCCCCGGGGTAAAAACCCCTTCAAAAATCAGTTGAACGCATTGCTGGGTGTTGTCTGTTTGGTGTGCCATGAAATGGATATTGAGACGTGTAAAGAAAATGGACAAATTACACAAACAAAAAGTGTTAAATTTGGAAATGGGACCATTAAAATGGAAGAATTTCAAAAATCGGAAAATATGGGCCAGCTTTTTATTGGGCAATTGAGGACAATTGCAAATTCAGCTGACGGCGAGGTGAGAGCGAAGGACAACGCGGACCATCCTTTGGTTTGGGAGATGCAATGTGGCGGACTCGGCACGGAACATCGAAATTGTGTCCAATTAACGGCTGCCGACCTCGACCCAGTGCTTGAGAGGGCCGGCCTAGGCCTTAAAGTGATTGGAAGACAAGAAAAGATGGAAAGTGTTGATGAAAAAGTCGGATTTAAGGTGATCGGCACGCCAATGAAGGCTCTCCTCAGTAATTTCTTACTGAAATCGGGCGCAGTCTCATCAGTCGCCGGCGGCCAAAAGTTGACACAGCTTGTGATCAGTGCACCCGTCGGCTTCGAACTGATCGCATACAGTGGCGGACGCGAAGACCTTGTGAAGAATGGCTTTTTCCCGACGGAAAATGACATTGAGAGTGCCTTTACGGCATGGGTCGAACGATGTGCGGTCACACGAGAGAAGCTGATGAAGACGGGCTACGCGCCAATTGAAGTGCCAATGCCGAACGTTGTCGCCGAATTGCCCGAATCGGAGAAGACGGGATGGCACGAAATGCTGAAAAGGGCCAACTTCGTTCTCGAAAAAGTTCGCGCCACAATCATCCACCGCAAGCAGCTGTTGGTCGAGACGGCGACAGTGATCATCGGCGATTCCTCAGCCAAACAACTGATCAAACTTTGGCCCAAATCGCATTTTATCGGTGCCGAAAATGGAACAATCACCGAAGTGATCAGGGCGTTCGACGGCGCCATTCTCTCCTCCAAAGTGAAGGTTGCCATCGTGATGGTTGGGCGGGACTCGATAAGAGGAGATGAGACGATCGAAAATGTGATGGAGCGAGTGGGGAGACTTGAGCAGCTGTTGAAGCGGTTCAGTCATGTGCCGGTTTTTTGGGTGCCACCACCATTTATCAAGGAAAAAATGGTCGAACATGAAGAATTGGTGGTCAAAATGAAGGAACATTTCGGAGCGATGCCAGGAAATGTTAAGTTTGTGACGACGACACCGGCGGGCCGATCAGTATTGGAATTGTGGCGCTTCGGCACCGGTTACAACACCGACCATGTGACCAGCGACGGGAAGATGACGGAAAAAGGCCTTTTGATCCTAAGGGCTTGGGTCATGTCTCAAGTCAAGGGAATGCCAAAGGATGAGGCCAACGAGCCGGAAAAGAAGGACGAAGAGGGGCCAAAGGCGGGCACGAGTCGAGAAGAAAGAGGACGTGGACACTTTGGACAATCGGGATCGCGCGGACGTTTTCCTCCTCAGCAGCACCACCCATATCGCCGTCCATTTGCGCAGTCAACTTGGAACCGCCCTCGCCGTGGAAATGACCGCCGTTGATCTCATCCTCACCACTGCCTTTCGGTTAGCTGAGTGCGTTCCCGAATTGCCAGCTCTGTGGACATCGCTTCTTTGTAGGGCGAGGATGTGATAAGATTGTTAATTTATTTATTCCCAATTTTTTTGACTTAATTAATTAATTACTTAATTGTATTCTCTCTCATTTATTTTTGTCCTTTCATTCTCAATTTTGAATCTCCCGCCTTTTTCATTTATTGATTGTTTTCCGCTGCCGACTTTTCTCCTCTGGTCACTCCTTATATTCAGTTTTGGATATTCGCTCGTTTTGTTAATTTTAAATGTTTGTGGAATTTCTTCGCTGCTTGGACTTTTAATTGTAAAAGTAAATTCTTTTAATTGTGTTTGGACTTTGGGATACAATTCCCCTGTTCCTAATCGTGGTGTGCTTCTTCTCCATCATCGGCTTCATCTTTCTCCTAGTACGACGCTACCAATTCCAGCCAATCCAGCTGGACAAATTCTTCGGCCAAAAGCGAAAATGGCCCGAATTCTACGAGTCCTTCAAATCGGCCATCGGCAGCCAATCAATCAGCAAAGCACAGAAGCTGAACTTGCTCCGCAATCTTCTGGGCGGAGAAGCACGGGAACTCATTGCTGGGTTCCGTCTGGAGGACCAAAACTACGAGACGGTCCTCCAGCGCTGAAGGACACTTACGGCGCCCCTGAAGAGCACATCAGAGCGCTACACTTTGAGCTGGCCAATCTCAAGCCGTGTCGAAGTCTTCGAGACACAAAAGACTTCCTTCTTCAGCTCGAACGACTGACAAGAGAGCTGAACAATGCCGGAGAGGACATCGAGGGACCGCAGGTGTTCCTCATGCTGGAGAAGAAGCTGACTCCACCATTCCTACGCAACATCCTCAGCAAAAAAGGAGAGGATCCGGCACATTGGACAACAACAAAATTCCGGGACGTCCTAAACGAAGCAGTCCGGAAAGAAGTCCAAATTCAAGAAGTGATGGGCGAATATGGACATCACTATGTTCAACCAAAAGCAGAAGTCGTCTCAGCAGCACAAGTTCAATCGCCAAGGACATCAAACCAAAGGTCACGAAGGCCTAATCAACCAAGTACACAACGGCACGAGTCATTCATCGCCTCATTCAATCTTGATAATTTACATATTGAAAATATAAAAAAGAATACAGCAATAGTATTTTAAATTAATAAAAACTGATTAAATTCAAATACCTTTATACAAAAAATAGATAATTTTTCAAATATATGAGAACAATTAATAAAAAAGCCGTTTATAAATAATCAAGATTATTTATTTAATATTTTATTTTTCATCCCTTATTGGTGAATACATTATGCAAACTAATTTTCTTTTCTATTTTGTTTAATTGAATTCGGCTGTATTTAAAAATTTGAATTTAAATAAATTTTCTAATTTAAAAAATTAAAAGTCTCTGTTATAACTGCTTAGACTTAAATCAGAATGATCTATTTGTCATAATTTTAAAAGGATAAATTTAATCGCGAATCATTCAACAAGACATTAATAAAAGCATTTTATTAAAACGTGCCCGTGGTTTGCGGGGCCAGCAAGTATCTTGACGGTCGAAGAAGAAAAAAATCTAAAAATAAATTCATCGCAGCCTGGAAGCTTGAAAATTAATATGAATATTCTAAACTAAAAATAATAAATTAATTTTTATCTATATGAAATGCCATAAATTTAAATTAGACATAAATTATTTTTTAGCTTATTAATGTGTCTCTAAACACCATCATGCAATGATTATAAGCAAATATATATTTAGTCATAATTGCATCCATATTAAAAGTTAATGCAACAACAATTTAATAGTTTATATGAAAGTATCAATAGCATTTTGCATAATCATATGCATAATTACTTGTGTGAGATACAAGTTAAAACTTAAATAAATTTTTAATCTATAATTTTTTTGCGTTAAGTGAAAAATAACAAGAGAAAAGAAAGTGAATAGAAAAGTAAATAATAAGAAATTATGATTTGTTTCAAAATTTAAAAATATTAATACCAGATTAATCATTCTCAGAAATTGGAGAATGGTAAATGCATTCTCACATGGAAACCTGGTGTCGCTTAAGCTGTTAGGACCAAGGGGCGGGCAAAGGTGACCACGAGGTTTTGGGCTAAGAATGGAAAAGAGGAGCAGAGGGAACGGCACCGAATATGGGCAGGGTCAAGAAGGGTGTCGGAACTTTACGGTTCCGACTGCTGACCAAATTGTTCAGCAGTGAGGGAAGAAGTGGGAATTGATCGGGGTTAATGATCATTTTGCATTTTCACTCGTTCCACCCAATTTCCCCCCGCTCGCTCATTTGTTTGTTTGTTTTTTGCCCCAATTTCCCCCCTCTCCCGCCACACAACATGTTTTCCGCCCAAATTAGTCTTTTTTACCGTAGAATAGGGGGCAGCAAAGAACACTCCAATGGCCCATCCCACTTTTTGTCCACTTTCGTCAGTTGTTTGTTTGTAATTTTGGCCCCAAATGCCCTAATTTTCCTCTCGACCCATCAAGTTTTGTAAACCGTTCCACCGCACGCCCCAGCCAATTTTCCATATAAATAGGGCCCCCAATTGTCACTCAAATCATCAACTCAGCATTTCGAAGGCATTCTCGCCTGCCCCTGCACCTGCCCTCCTCCAATCATTGTGCCCCTCACCATTTGACCCCAAATGACCATTGCCACCCAAATTCATTCATCTGCCACCCCCCATTGGCTCTGTCTGCTCAATTGTCTATCACTTTGGCTCTGTCTGCTCAATCGTCTGTCCCTTTGGCTCTGTCTGTCCCTCTGTCTGTCCCAATTCATCTGACCATTTCTCCCATTGGCTCTGTCTGCCCCAAATGTCTGTCCGGGTCCATGTTCAATTGGCCCGGTCCCATTTTCCCCCCATTCGTAGGGCCACGATCCCGGTGGCCCATTTTGTTGTATTTCCTGGGTCTAGCCCAGGGTTTAATTACCCAAGTTTGAGGTCCCCGAATAAACATTATTTAATTCTGTGTGTGTGTGTGTGTGTGTTCGCCATTTGACCCCGACCCACCGACCGAGCCCGACCATCCCCTGACCGGACCCCGTGGCACTACCTTGTGCAAATTTTGTGGAGGTTCCTCCACAAGTGGCGCTCCTGGGTGGATATTTCGTCCGCCAGCAACAGAAACAGCAACCGGTGACAAAGGGGGGAGGGAAAGCATTCAGAAAGTGGATAAGTTCGAGCTCTTCGTGGCCGGACTTAGACACATAGAAAGGGAAGGGGGGAAGCAAAATTTGGGCTTTGTTGGGCACTGTTCGGTCTCCGTGCCAACAGTGACTCGACCAATTACAGTTCGGTCTCCGTGCCAACTGTGATTTGACTTTGGGGGTTGTAAGCGTAGGTCTAGGAATAACTGCCTGGTCTCCGTGCCGGTAGTTGTTCAGTTACTGGGCGACCTCCGTGTCCCCAGTGACAAAGTACTGCTTGCTCTCCGTGACAGCAGTACTTCGTCGGCGCAGACAAGTGAAACGGCCGACAACGACAAACTGCTCGAACGAAAAGCAGTGGCCAACAAAACGCAGTGAAACGCAAACTGAACAGCAGCAGCAGCAGCAGCAGAACAACTGAACAGCGCCAAACCCACGGCAAACAACCCACAATGGCAAGCCTAATCCAGAAGGGCATCACATTCACACTCAAGGCGCTGGATAATGCCAGAACGACAATGGCACTTTCAATACATCCAGACGCCGACCTCTCAAACTGGGAAAATGCAGTCAAATTGGAGTCTCAATGCACTCGCGTCATCAGAGAAGTCCAAACAATGGAGGCACAACTGGACAATCTGCGCGATCTCTCCAACAATTGGATTGACCTGCTAAACCGTCTTGAAGGAGCAGAAAAAGACAAAGGCGAGAAGGAATACGTCAAATTCGACACGCATGAAAAAATTGCCGAACGCCATGACGCAGCCACAACCAAACTCCGGGATCTGAGGGATCTCGAAGCAAAGCTCAGTGCCGATGCCAAACTGTGCCGAGGCAGAGCAGAGAGAGAAGCAAGGGCGGATCAGCAGGCAAATCCGCCACCACAAGCAGCAATGCCACAAATTGCAGCACCAACATTCACGGCACCGCTCTACCAATTCCAGCCAATCCAGCTGGACAAATTCTTCGGCCAAAAGCGAAAATGGCCCGAATTCTACGAGTCCTTCAAATCAGCCATCGGCAGCCAATCAATCAGCAAAGCACAGAAGCTGAACTTGCTCCGCAATCTTCTGGGCGGAGAAGCACGGGAACTCATTGCTGGGTTCCGCCTGGAGGATCAAAACTACGAGACGGTCCTCCATCTGCTGAAGGACACTTACGGCGCCCCTGAAGAGCACATCAGGGCGCTACACTTTGAGCTCGCCAATCTGAAGACGTGCCGAAGTCTCCGAGACACGAAAGACTTCCTGCTTCAGCTCGAACGACTGACAAGAGAGCTGAACAATGCCGGAGAGGACATCGAGGGACCGCAGGTGTTTCTCATGCTGGAGAAAAAGCTGACTCCAGCATTCCTACGCAACATCCTCAACAAAAAGGGAGAGGATCCGGCACATTGGACGACAACAAAATTCAGGGACGTGCTTAACGAAGCAGTCCGCAAGGAAGTCCAAATTCCAAGAAGTGATGGGCGAATATGGACATCACTATGTTCAACCAAAAGCAGAAGTCGTCTCAGCCGCGCAAGTACAATCGCCAAGAACATCAAACCAAAGGTCACGAAGGCCTAATCAACCAAGGACACAACGGCACGAGTCTTTCATCGCCTCATCACTGGATGAGAATCCGAGGCAGCAAGGCTATAGGAAGCAACAGGACACGCAACAAGCAAACAGTCGACATCCACAAGCGCGAGACCAAGCACAAAGCGTCAACAGGAGTCCACCATACCCTTGCACTTTCTGCAACGGCAATCATTGGCACGACGAGTGCCAAAAAGTGAACACACTCAACGAACGGATCAGCATCGTCAGAGATAAGAAGTTGTGCTTCAAATGCCTGAGGGCAAACCATCAAGCATCGAATTGCGCTCGGCCGTCCAAATGCTACCACTGCAAACGGCGGCATCCCACAGCACTCTGCAGAGATCAGTTCAAATCTGAGAATGGCATCAACAACAGCGAAGAGAAGCCAAACGACCAAAACGGCAGGCGATCAACAGCGATCGAACCACAGCAGATGTGCAATACACTCCAAAGCAAGGACACCAGAGCATTGCTAATGACAACAAAGGCCATGATTTTCAATCCGGCACAACCAGGCCTCAGTATGATGGCAACGGTGTTCATTGATCCTGGGAGCCACCGCTCATTCATCTCAAACAGTGCAGCCAAGCTGTTGGAGTTGACCAACCTTGGAACGGAAGAATGCTTCCTCACAAGCTTTGGTGAAAGAGAGCCAAAGAGATACGTAAGCGACCGCGTCGCAATCGGCATTCTTTGTCCTGACAAAGACAGATTCATCTTCAACCTGAACGCGTTGAAGTTCCTACTCAACGAAATGCCGGTACTACAACTGAATGCGGTAGGACCACGACGAGCTTCAACAGAAGAAGGCTTAACCTGCCAAACGTGCCACGGCAACCAGACATCTTGCTTGGAATGGATGTTTGGCACGAGCTGCATATTCAACCAATTGAAAAATTGCCAAGCGGCTTCACAATTTGCCAATCCAAAATTGGCAACATCATCAGCGGAAAAGGACGAATCGAACTCAGCCAACCATCCAACGTCTCTTTCGTGATGATGGTCACCAACGAAGAATCGCCAAGCAGCAAACCGACACACAAGCAGAAAGGCAAACAACATCGAGAGAGTAAAGCATTGATTCCGACACAACATGCTCACAACCAGCAAGTGGATTGAAGACAAAGCACAACAGGAACGCAGATCACCAACACACAGACAACAAACCAATAGAATCCACCCAGAACAGAAAGCTGTCATACACAGAAGAGACAACCATCCACACCGAGGAGCAACCATGCAATACAAACGATGAGTCACACGACGACACAGACGGCAAAGCACGCAACTCAACAGATTACTCCAGCAAGGCCAAAGACGAGCCAACCGCGCCCAGCAAAGATGAGCCAACTGAGCCAACCGCGCCCAGCAAAGACAAGCCAACCGCGCCAAGCAAAGACGAGCCAACCGCGACAAGCAAAGACGAGCCAACCGCGCCAAGCAAAGACGAGCCAACCACGCCCAGCAAAGACGAGCCAACCGCGCCAAGCAAAGACGAGCCAACTGCGCCAATCAAAGACGAGCCAACCGCAAGCCAACCACGACCGAGATGAGAGAACGGGCCACACCAACAGAAGAGCGACTACGCACAAAGATTGGCCCACACAGAATGACGAATGTCACGTGTCCTCGCTCGGGAGTGTCGGAACTTTACGGTTCCGACTGCTGACCAAATTGTTCAGCAGTGAGGGAAGAAGTGGGAATTGATCGGGGTTAATGATCATTTTGCATTTTCACTCGTTCCACCCAATTTCCCCCCGCTCGCGCATTTATTCATTTGTTTTTTGCCCCATTTTCCCCCCTCTCCCGCCACACAACATGTTTTCCGCCCAAATTAATAGGTTTTTACCGTAGAATAGGGGCAGCAAAGAACACTCCAATGGCCCATCCCATTTTTTTGTCCACTTTCGTCAGTTGTTTGTTAGTAATTTTGCCCCCAAATGGCCCAATTTTCCTCCCGACCCATCAAGTTTTGTAAACCGTTCCACCGCACGCCCCAGCCAATTTTCCATATAAATAGGGCCCCCAATTGTCACTCAAATCACCAACTCAGCATTTCGAAGGCATTCTCGCCTGCCCCAGCACCTGCCCTCCTCCAATCATTGTGCCCCTCACCATTTGGCCCCAAATGACCATTGCCACCCAAATTCATTCATCTGCCACCCCCCATTGGCTCTGTCTGCTCAATTGTCTATCACTTTGGCTCTGTCTGCTCAATCGTCTGTCCCTTTGGCTCTGTCTGTCCCTCTGTCTGTCCCAATTCATCTGACCATTTCTCCCATTGGCTCTGTCTGCCCCAAATGTCTGTCCGGGTCCATGTTCAATTGGCCCGGTCCCATTTTCCCCCCATTCGTAGGGCCACGATCCCGGTGGCCCATTTTGTTGTATTTCCTGGGTCTAGCCCAGGGTTTAATTACCCAAGTTTGAGCTGAGAGAATAAAGTATTTCTGAAATTGTGTGTGTGTTCGCCCATTTGCCCCTGACCCGACGACCAAGCCCCACTGCCCCCCGAACCGGACCCCGCACTAAAGTTTTTGCACCAAAAAGAACAGTTTTTTTAAAAATATTCAAGATAATGGGAAAAATAAGGACGGAATTTCTGAAAATTTAAAATCATAGAATTAAATAAAGACCAATGACAGTCCTGGAATTTGTACATTGGTTATGGTTTTTTTAAAATAATTTTTAAAAAAGTACAAACATACAACAAATTAATTGATAGTGCCGTGGAAAGTTTCGGTTTCAAAATACACAGTTAATTTAAAATGGCATTTTTAATTGATTCAGAGAGAGCGACTGGGACGGACCTTTGTCGGGTGAGGCCAAGAAGCAAAAGATCAGCTGACCAACGAAAATGGCACCGATCAGTGAAAAGTTTTCTTCTGTAAAAAAAAATTAGAAATTTGAATATGATTTAAAGACGGTAATCAGTAATAGCTGTGCAATCTACAGTATGATCATTACAGTATAATTACAGATTGAAAATTTTGCCAGGGTCACAATTAGTCATTTTGTAATAATTTTTTTGAGGGAATTCAATTTAATTGTTAAAGATTTTCATTTTTTGTATGGTTTGCCTCGATATCGAATACCATACCGATACCGTAGTCCATGTACGGGTTGCCAGACCCAGTGCCGGTTCCGCGTCGTGCCGTTGCGGGGTGTGACAGCTCGACCACTTTGACTGATGAAGCGGCGCCCGTTGGCGGTCCGTTTGGCGTTCCGAGTTCGGGGAGCAGGGCGAATTTGAACGAAAGTGCCGACGATGTAACAAGTAGGAAGAGCGTGGTCGGCACATTATGATGCCGAGAATACTGTGGTTGGGATAGAGAAAAAACGAACAATTCAAACGAGAGCATTTTCAAAATAAAATCAAAAATCCCATTTCATTTTTGTCCGTTTACAACAAAAAGAATGAAATGAAATAAATGATGGACTAATTGATGGAATAAATTTTCATCAACTGCTGTGGTGGTGGATAATGGTGATGATTCGGCGTCAATTGGAAGCAGAAAACAGAAATTGTGATCGAATAATAAATTAATGAAAACGGATGACTCTTCTTTCATTTTTTGGTGGCTTTTTTTTAATTTTTTTAGCTTTAATTAATATTCCATAATTTACTGAGAACGAAACTGCATTTGATGGCAGATTCGTACAAAAGAAAGCACATGTAATCAGAATGGACTATTCAAAAATACCCGGGCAGAAAAACAATTCAATTTTAATTAGATTTCTGAAAATTTAGCTGTAGATTCTAAAAACGAATAACCTTTTTGGTACTCTTGGGGGTTTAGACTAAATCAGAATCAAATTTTAGAGTGTGTAATTAATTTTTAAATTAATTAGGTGATGGTGCTGAAAATCTTCAAACATCCTAAAAATCTTCCATAACAAAGCCCGGAATCATTCTGGAGAGAAATATTTTCCAGCCTTTTCTTGAATAAAAGCTAATTTTTGAAAGTTTTCGAACAATAAATTTGTCTCCTTAGATTTAATAGAAGAATTAGAATATAAATGAGAAAAGGGCTTTAATACATTCAACCTTTTTTTTTTGCCTGTAGTATTTATCCTCGGATGTGATGTGAATCATTAGAAATGTGAATTGTAGTTTTAAAGTTTGTTTGCTTTTGAGCAAATTCATAATAGACGCAATGAAGATTTTTATGTTCGAAAATTTTCAAAAATTCGATTTTATTTAATTTTGGACAGGAGAATACTAAAAATACTTTTATATTTTTCTGCATTTGTTTTAAGTTGCCTTCAAGAGTTTGGGCACCAACACCTACTGAATTTAAAATTAAAGACGCAACGAAAATATGCTTCTTAATTTAGCTAAACTCCCACGATTACTCAAAACAATTTATTCATTTTTGGATATACAATCAAGATTTGCATGCTTCCTATTATCAGAGGAAAATTTCTATTCTAAAACGCAAGGGGAAATTTGGCACCGGAAAGTTTGGGCACTATAAAATTGGGCACCAAAAAATTTGGCCATCAAATTAAGGTAATAAAAATATTTTAATATGTAAATAATATATAGTTGTAAATTATAATCAAATTCGAGCTGTAAAGTCTTTAACAAATTGCCCAGTCAATTAAAAATTATTAACATTGGTGCCCAATTTTCCCGGTGCCCAAATTTCTTGTGCCAAAATTTCATGTTGTGTTCCAAAACATACTCTACTCAGAGGTAGTGAGTGATGCAAGGGATCTCTGTTTCAACTCTAAAATGTCTGGAATTTGGAGCCGGAATGCCATTTTTTGCCTTGAATTTCATGGCCAAATATAAATTTCAGATTTGGATTTGTTTTTTGGGCACATAAAATCCGAAAAAAGTAGTTTATGTATTAAATCCAACAGGTGACACGCAAACCTTTTTCGAATGGTAATTTTTCTTTTCAATATAAATTAAGGAAACTCTTTCATTCTTTTTTCTTAAAATAGTATTCTTCCGTGCATTTAATGGCATTTTTAAAAATGCCATTCGGATCTTTTGGCTCAATTCAACCGTGCCACATTTTTACTTTTTTAGAATTTCTGTTAATACAAAAAAGCTATAATTAATTCACTGAAATGTACATCTTAATTTCACACACGCACAAAATCTTTGCCGTGCCCATTGAGATAAAAAAAATTTCACATTAAATGGCAATTAGTCAAAGGCATACAATTAATGGAGAACACAATTTGGGTACAACGGCACATCAGAGGCGGGAACTCTCTCTTTAATGGCGAGTTGAGAAGTTATAATTTGCTTCTTATGCCGGCCCTCCATTTTAAAGCTCCGCACAAAATGCCATTATAATTAAAAGTTAGAATCTTCCAATGGAATTTTCCAATTTTATTACATTTTTTCTATTATTGCATACTGTAACCGTAAGAAATGCTTTTTACAGAAAGAAAATAATGATGGCTTCTTCCTCAGCCATTCCGTCGCCCATCGACAATTCCTTTCCGAATTTTTCCACAAATCTCTCAGCTGCTTACCAATATTTTGTCCAATTTTGTGACGACCCAACGCGGCGTGACCTGACGCTGACCTCGTCCGCCATCACTTTGTTCATCATTTACGCGCTTGGCATTGTGTCCCAATTGGTCGTACTGCCCGCCAACTGGCGCCTCTCCAAACATCGCTCTGCCTTTCTGCTGCTCCTTTACATTGTGCGCATAATTTTTGGGTTTCAAAACTTTTATTTACAATTAAACACCGGGACAGGGTAGCGGTTTTTTGAAAAAAAGTACCGTACCGATTCTTTCTTACAGTACCGGCGGTACTGAGACTAACCGTCCGCCGGTTGATATCGATACCGGTCGTAAAGTTGTATACGGTATCGGCATAGGTCATCCCAGTGACCGGCATCTGCTTTAGTGAAGAATAGCGGTGCCGCTCTATTCAATTAACAACTAATTGAAATCTTTTCATTTTTCTACATTTAAATTTTTGAAATTTAATACCCATGGTATAAAATGCAATACCATTTCTATATGTCGGTTAATGTTTTTGGCTTTAGAATCTCTTCGACCTTATTTGGCTGCTCGAATATGTTTGGCTTTCCTTGGAGTTTCTCGTTGGCACTCGCGTACAGGCAAAATACCCATTTGGTGCCTATCTGTTCCGTTTTGTCAATTTTTGCATTGACACTTTTTACATCGAATTGGCATTCAATCGGTGCACCGCTTTCCTTTTCCCACGTCTTTACAGCAAAATTTGCACAGAAAAGTTTGTCCATTTAGTTAATGAGAAAAAATTGTATTTGGTGTTGCCAAGTGGACATTTTTTGCCTTCGAGGGAAACCTCGTTGGAGAAATAACACAGGATATTTGGGGAGGGAAGTATTCGAGGGGAATAATTCAAAATTCAATACCACTTTAATTTAAAGGCAAATAATAACTGCTCATATAACAGCAGATTTAAAGTCAAGGGAATCAGAAGTTTGGGGCTTTATCAGGAAATTTAAAGACAATTCATAAAACATAAATAATAAATTCAATAAAAATGAAAACATAAAACATTACAAAATTCGAATACAATTTTCGAATGAAAAAACAAACATGAAAAAACATAAAATGACAACAAATAAATATTTAAATGGAAATATAACGCGAAAACAATCGCTATGAAAAAGAATAATAAAAGGATAAATCACTATTTATCCTACGTCCCCCGCCGCTCAAAGATCCGTGTCCTCACGGATTGATCGCCGCGCACCTCCCCCGGGTCTAACAGAAGTCGAGCGCCTGCGAGATGGTGTCGGCCGAGGCAAGCCAGTCGTGCTGTGCTCATGTCGGCTTTGGCGAGACCTGAAAAATTAAAAAAGGGAGGGGGGCAATTGTAATCGGGACTTAAATAAATGGGGTATTTCGGATATGGACAGATTTTTCCATTCCGTGTTCGATAATAATTTTCGACAAAATTCGGCGAAAATGTAACTGAGAAAAGGCTTGGAGGTTTTGTTTGGTTGACAAAACCATTCGTTTGAACTCCATTATTCAATGTTTGACATGATTGATGCGATTTATATTTGGAATTGACAAATGTTCGTTCGGACTTCGATTTGTCCAAACTTTTGGAAATTTCTGGAGATTTTTTCGGCTGCTTTTTCGTCCAAATGTTTAATTGAGAATTATCTTTTTTAAACCGAATTGACAAAAACACGTGAATGCCCCTGATTTTGGGATTGAGAAATGTTTTTGTTGCAGGGTTTTTGATTGGGAATTGTCTGTTGATGGAATGAATTACGATTTTTGAGAGGTTCGCCTTTTTCAACGACCCTTTTCGCGTCTTCCATTTTGTTGGAATATTTCAAAATTTTCTGAAATTTATTAGAAAATTTTTTGAATCCTTTCCTCTTCAAAAATTTTCCAGAAAAAATTGACTCCAACAAATTTTTGAACTCGTCTCTTTCGGCAGACACGTCCTTCAATTCCTTTTCCAATCGATGGATTTTCTCTTCAAATCCATATTTCTGCACTTTTCCCACTTTTTCCTCTTTTGTCTGATCAAAATTTGAGATGGGATTATTGTTTGACACAAATTTTTTCAATGACATCCCTTGATTTGAATTCATTTGAAAATTATTAGGATGGACTTTAATTTCCTCAAAACGGGATTGATCGGCATTTGGAGAATTGATAAATTTTCTTGAGACAGGGTTTTCCATCAACATTTGGTTCCCAAAATTATTCACTTTTATTGCTATTGGCTTTTCGTTGTAGGAAAAATAAGCTTTTTGCGTTTTTTCCACAGAAATTCTTGAAAAGGAGCCATTGAGAATTTGTTGGTTGTCGTCCCATTCACAAATGGAATACATCCCCATCAAAATCTGCTGTTGGGTTGGCTTTTCCTTTTTTGTGCATAGAATCGGATTAAAACGAATCTTTTCTCCTTCAAATTCGTATTGTGCCTTTTCGCAATGTTTCAACTGCTGCTTGTTCGGGTTGTGCTCATTTTCAGAAAATATTTGGAAATTTTGTGTAATTTGACCAAATTGTTGAGCGGGCGGAGGCTGACAAAAAATTTTGTTGTGCTCTCGACACTTTTGAGCATACCGCACCGGTTTTTGCTCTCGCCAGCTTTCGTGTTCCGTCCGAATTTGAAAATTTTCACCGTGAATTTTCCGAGTTGGATAAAATTCGTTTTGGTAGTTTCGAATTGGGATGTTTTGTGAATTATTTGGAGGAATTTGAGTTTGGAATTCACAAAAATTTTGATTTTCAAATTGGCTTCGATCCGAATTCCAATTTGATTGTCTGTATTCGCTTTCATAATCATTCCTGCCGTACCTGTTTTCAGGGCATTGGAAATTGTTTTGGGGAATTTGATTTTGGTGGGAGACTTTTTGGTAAAATTGGGTTCGGTCCGAATTCCAATTTACATAAGAGACTTCTTCATCAGTATCATTTTGGCCATAATTTACTGAAAATCGGTGCCGAACCGGTTGCCGATTGCCATTTCATTTTCATCCAAATAGCCAAAATTTTGAAATTGGGTGGCGTTATTTCCAACCATTGGTTCTTGTTGGTAAATTTGGGGAGTAAGGGCAGATGGAGAGTAATTGGAAAATTGATTTTGATGTGGCTGTGAATATTGATTTTGGTGGTAACTTTGTTCAGTCGTTTGGCTCTGATGAGAAAGATTTTGGAAAGGCTGGGAATGGTAGGAAGAATTTGGTTGAAAATTTGGGCCTTGGGACGGAATTTGCAAACCTCCGTTTACATTTTGGTTCGTCCTCGCACTCATCACTGATTCATTGATGTAATAGTCGAGCAATAAATTCATTGCTTAACGCAAAAAATAAATTAGAAAAACTGAAAATTGGTGCTTAAAAATAAATTAAGCAAATTTCGAAAATGAATAGAATTGGGAAAGGTCAAATATGCTGCTTGTTGCACAATCGGCTCGCTTTTCGGCTGTTAACCGAAAGGTTGGTGGTTCGAATCCACCCAGGAGCGCCACGTTGGAGAAAAACACAGGATATTTGGGGAGGGAATAGGAAATCAGAGTTGGGGAGGGATTCGAGGGGAATAATTCAAAATTCAATACCACTTTATATTTAAAGGCAAATAATAACTGCTCATATAACAGCAGATTTAAAGTCAAGGGAATCAGAAGTTTGGGGCTTTATCAGGAAATTTAAAGACAATTCATAAAACATAAATAATAAATTCAATAAAAATGAAAACATAAAACATTACAAAATTCGAATACAATTTTCGAATGAAAAAACAAACATGAAAAAACATAAAATGACAACAAATAAATATTTAAATGGAAATATAACGCGAAAACAATCGCTATGAAAAAGAATAATAAAAGGATAAATCACTATTTTATCCTACGACCTTTGGACTTTTTAGAGAAATTTGAATTTAATTAATCTATAAATTTAATTAATGGCAGCGTATATCTGATGAAACTCATAATTCGAGAAAGAATTTTTAAAATGCCAAAACATTTAAATAAATATTAAAAATGGTTTAAATATTTACAAAAATAATGACTAAAAATGAAAATTTCGAGAAAATAATGAGCAATGCATTGAAAATTATGAATTAAAACGAAAAAAATCGGTTTTCACTTTGCATTTTCCAAGTTTTAAATAATTTAATTTTAAATTTATGCCGCCATTTGTTAAGGAACATGAAAACTTGCGTTGTGTGCACCTGTCTCGTGTCAATTGTTTATTCAATTTACATGAATTGGTTTCCGGAGCGGCGCCCTTTCCATTGTCTGATTCAGTTGGGCTATTTCGAACCGATGACATCCATCTCGAAAGTGCGACGAATGCTCCGCTTTTAGCTTAATCATTTTAATTATATTTAAATTTAATTAATAACTATTTATTTTTTCCAGTATATCACCGCAACATTGCCGGACGCGGGGCTTTATGACGCGGTTCAAATCGCTGAATTAGCTTCCATTTGCACTCCCTTTTTCCTCTATGCCATAACAGTGATCAAAATGGTGCACGATCACAAGAAGAATCCCTCCACAAGCATAAGTATATCTTTTTATTATTACGTGGTTTCAGTTGCATAATTATTAGGTAATTATGTAATTAGCTAATTAATCACGGTCGGTTAATCCCATTAACGGGGGGGGATGCTAAAGAGAGCCAGCGAAGGAAGAATCGTCTTGTCCATTACCGGTTAAGAAAATTTTCCAATTTTCGTGGGTCTGAGCATGGGTCTTTGAAAGGGGTCACTTCTCGTTCTCGACCCAAGAAATCTGAGAAAGATTTATTGATTCATTTTAATTAATTTTATTTAGTCCAAGTTGCGACTGTGATGCCGCGCGGGAGCCAATCGAACGGAGAGGAGCGTGCCAAATTTGTCAATTTGATGCAGGAACGCACTCGGCTCTTCTCCATGTGCTTGCTCAGCCAAGTGCCCTACTATTTGTCCCACGCGCTTTACCAATCGTCCCGAATTTTTGAGCTTAGCGAAGACACCGTTCAGGTGAAAAAAAAATTGGCAGACCAATAAAATTTTGAAATTTTAAGATTTTGGCCATCCTTTGGCAACTTCTCGGCACAATTTTTCATGTCCAACAGCCCATTCTGATGCTGTTGCTCAGCAAGGATTTGCGCTCATCAGTGCGCAACGATTTGGCAAAAATATTCGGCACAATTTTGTGACCCTTAAGAGCAATTTTGATTATAATCATATGTAAATGTCCATTTTTAATGATAAAATATGTGAAATAGACAATAATGAACTGCAAAATTGATATAAAAGGCTCATTACAGTAACTTTAAAATGGCTTGTGTTAAGTGCATAAATTAATTTTCAGTTTTTTCCGTCAAAATGTGATCTTTACTACTTTCTCGAAAATACAGTATTCCAAGGGAAAATTGATAATTTTTGGCGCAGTAGATTTTCAAGCTTAACCCTCCTCAGCGGAGACGAGTCGTAGAAGCACCTTTCGAGAGCCATTTCGTACCAAATTTTGTGCACTTTTTATCGATATCCACCAATCGAACACAAAACGCCCCGGTTTTTTTAATGAAAATTCTAAAATGTTTTGAATCATTCTCAAAATTGAATCAATCAAAAAATAACCGATTGTCCCAAAATGAACAATTTTTAGGAATTTGAGCCAATTTTTAAGAAAAATTTCGGAATTTTCTGGGGCAGGCGGTGCCAACAGGCGGGCCCGGGAGAAAACTTAATCCTTTCTCGCAATTTCAAAAAATATTTTCTCTCAACGCCCACACCTACCCCATTCTTACCAGTTCTTAAAATTACGCGTTTCGAGCCCAAATACGAACCACGAAACGCCCTAAAAACACGAAATGTTCAACATCCCTGAAGCCCACAAATCAAAAATGAATGTAGCATGTCAGGATGTCTGTGCATTATGTTCGTGTCAATTGGGTGCTGTTTTACTGTTAGAGAAGGAAGTAATTATTGATTAGGTGTATGACCCCACACCACTTCGCCATCTTCCCCCTCCCATTCCCCTCATTCAGTTGTTAATTGTGCCCACCATTTTTGACTCCCCAATTTATTCTCTGCATTTATTTTGTTATTTATTTCTTCGGCAAATAAACTTTTATAATTTGTTATATTCGGACATAACAAATTTTGGCGCAGTCAGCAATTAACTGCACATCACCGGCAAAGCAACATTTCCGAGCTTTATCTCGTGTTGATATTGCTCGAGAGGGAAAATTAGAAATCTCGTGCTGATTTCTAATTTTCGCAGAACTTCGAAAACTTTTTTCTCCGTGTGAGATTAAAGTCTGCCGTGTGCAGTTCTCTTCATTTGGCCATGGACGCACAACAGCTTAAACAATTGCTAAATGCGCTCCAACAAATGGTCACTAATGCCGCACCACAAAACGCCGTACCTGCAAATTTGAGCAATGCCAATTTGGCAAGCTCCATCGATGCTCGCATTTCGGCATTCCATTACAATCCGGATATCGGCAACACATTTGAATGCTGGTTCAAACGGTATGGCAAATTGATCGAAGAGGATGGAAGCACTCTGCCAGAGGCTTCAAAAGTGCGACTTCTCCTCGGCAAACTCGGAGAGGAGGAGTACAGCAAATATCGTGACACGATCAGCCCAACCCAGCCGGACCAAGTGAATTGGAATGACACCATTTCGCACCTCAAACAGCTTTTTGCCGAGACACGTTCGCTGTTTGTCCGCCGCTACGAATGCTTCAAAATTCGGCAGCAACAAGGACAGGACGTGTCGTCGCTTATTGCGCAGATCAATGCGTCGTGTGAAAACGCAGATTTGAGCCTGACAAAGGAACAACTCAAGTGTATTATTTTGGTCATCGCACTCAACGATGAACATCATGATTTGCGGCAAAAGGCATTGAAAATGTTGGAGGACTCGCAGAAAAACGGCACGGACATTTCGCTGAAGAAAATTGAGGAGGAATTAAGGGCAATTCAACTTGTCAAAGAGAGCGCCCTGTCGCTGGTCAACCCGCCAATTGTCACCAACGCCATTAACACAAGGCCGCGACAATGGACCGACCCAGCACAAAGACAAAGCGGCACAAACCAAAGGCAACATCAAAATGCCAATTCAAGTGGAAAGCCAACACGTGGTCGCCCAACGCTTCCGTGTGGATCATGTGGCAAATCCGACCACTGGCGCTCCGACTGCACATTCAAGGACGCCACTTGCCTTAAGTGCAACAAAAAAGGGCACATTTCAACAGCCTGTCGGCAAAAGAAAGCAAAGGCAACACCGAACAGCCACCGATCATTCCACACCGTCAAAGTCGACGCAAATTGCCTGCAAATTGGCACAACTCAAGGCCGATGGTGGAAATTGATCATTTTAATTAATGGAATGGAAACGTCGATGAATGGCGACACCGGCGCTCAAGCCACAATTATTTCTTTGCAAACGTGGCAGGAGTTAGGAAGCCCGGATCTGTCTCCATCCGACATCGATGCCAAAAACTGCAATGATCAGCCATTCGCTTTGCTCGGCAAATTCATATGCACTGTCCAATTTTCCGACAAACCACCGCAAACTCTCATCGCCTATGTGAGCGGCGAAGTCGGACACAATTTATTGGGATTGCCGTGGATCGAAGCTTTGGAGATCATTCCCCGTCAAATTTTATTCCCGTCCAGCAAATCGGCTCAGGCGACAAAAATGATTGAAAATTTTTAGACAGTGAAGCCGCCAAACAAATCGATCAGTGATGTGGCAACGCTCACAACGGCACTCCAAAAGGATTTTCCGGAAGTTTTTGAAGATGGATTGGGGCACTGCTCAAAGGCAAAGGCGCATCTCATTTTGCAGTCGGATGCAAAGCCTGTATTCTGCCGAGCTCGTCCAATTCCACACGGCGCCATGGAAGCTGTGAATGCCGAATTGGACCGTCTTCTTCAAATTGGCGCAATTAATCCAATCGATTTAAGTCATTGGGCCGCACCGATCTTGGCCGTAAAAAAGAAAAACGGCAAGACGAGAGTCTGCATCGACTTCTCGACCGGCCTCAACAATGCATTGGAATTGAACCGCCACCCACTGCCAAGGCCGGACGACATCTACGCCTCACTGAATGGCGCCAAATTTTTCTCAAATTTGGATTTACGCCAGTGATGCCAACCCGAACCCGAAACCCGAGACCCGAAACCCGAAACCCGAAGTTTTTCTAAACCCGAAACCCGAAACCCGAACTCGAAATTTTTCGAGTGCCCGACCCGAAACCCGAACCCGAAATTTTTCTCAACCCGCGGCATAGGCAAAAAAAAATGCACCGGTAAGAACGGGGACCTGAGTAAAATATTGAGAAGATAAAATTTTGCAATGTGAAACATATTTGAATCACTATCATATCGCCAAATTTGACACCCCTTCTTATAAAAGTTTGCTTTATGAATTACGCTTTTGTGTTAAATTTTTCTACCATTACTATCTTTCATACCGTTCGTCGTTTGTGCTCAATATGCTAAAATTTACATTAGTTTTAAGAATGGATTCTGTTTGGCAATATTTTGATCATCTGCCGAATAATTACGCCAAATGTAAGAATTGTGATTGGAATCAACAGCAGGACAAGACGAAGTCAACCAAAAACATGATTCGCCACTTAGAAAAATTCCATAAAGAGTTGGAATTAGAGCGGAAAAGGGCCAAAGATAAGAAGCTGGAAGCCATGGAAAAAGCCTTGGCAACAATTCCAAAAATAACACAATTCGCCAGCTCTGATCCAACCAAATGCACACAAAAAGACGAAGATATTGATGGATCATCATCCAGCCAACCCAGCTTAAAGCGCGGAAGAATATGTTCAGGCGAAAAACAACAAACAATTGTCGAGAATTTTTGTGAGTGAAGTTGACGCATTGGTTAAAAAAAGGTTGTTTTGATTTACAGCTCAGTGGAAAATTGATGGTTCCAAGACAAAACACGTTGATCAGTTGGTAATGGAAATGATCGCAAGGGATCTCCTCCCCCTAAAAACTCCAGAAAAGGAAGGATTTCGAAGGCTTATCAATTTTTTAGCGCCGCAATATAAGCCAAAGTTTGATTATAAAGCGCAGTAATTTAATTATTTTATTGTCTATAGAGGCCGGACTTTTTTCTCGAACACAGAACTTCCGAGAATTTACGACAAACTTTTTGAGACCATTAAAACTGAAATTTCGCTTCAACCTAAAATTGCATTCACAACGGATATTTGGACTACAGATCACGCAACTTTTTCTGTGATTTCATTAACAGCCCATTTTATTTGCGTGAATCCTGTCAAAAAAACATTCGAACCAAATGTACGGATAATTTCTGCAGCGAAAATGAAGGGTGCTCATACTGGTGAACAAATCAGAAATCAGCTACAATTTGCAATTGACAAAATGGGAATTGAAAAAAGTGGTTATTTTTTGTTTTTTATGAGATTTCTTTTGAATTAAGGCCAAATTCATCTCGTTCTACGGGACGCTGCATCTGCTATGAAGTTGGGACTTAATTTATTTGGGGTCGAATCATGCGACTGTTTCCTTCACAAAATCCAGCTGGTAAAGTGTCTAAATAAATTTTCTTTACCTCATTATTAGGCCGTTAATGACGGTTTGAAAGCGTTCTCCTTTGGGGCAACTGTTGAAAAAATAAAAAAGATGATTCGCAAAGTGCGTAAGTCAGTTTTGCAGCGAGAATATTTGACGGAATTACAAAAAGCAGAGGGAATTAGCGACAATGTGCTTATTAAGGTTCTTTTTCAGTGTTTTAGCAGCCTTATTAGAAAATAATTACAATATTTTTAAGAATAGTGAAGTCAGATGGTCGTCGATGTACAAAATGTGTGCGTGTTTTGTTAAAAATAAACCAGCAATAACACTTTTTATGCAAAAAGATGCAACCGGAAAAGCCGTAGAAGAAATAACAGGCAAAAATTATCCAAAAAATTTAAAAACAAAAAAATTTAAGAAATTGAATGGGAAACCATTGCTATGGTTGAAGAAGTTTTAAAGCCGGCCTTTTTAATTACATGCGAAATGCAAGGCCGTAGGATTACTATAGCTTCTGTGGTGCCGCATTTTCGTGCATTGCTCAACCGTCTAAAAAAATCTGAAACTCCATTGGCGCAGAAAATAGTGAGTTCATTGGAAAATCGCATGAGCGGTTGGGAAGCGAAACGGTATTTTAGAAAAAAATAAAAATTTTGAATAAATGGATTTAGGCACCTGGTCATTCCGACTGTACTCGATCCCGCCTACAAAATGAAATTTTTTGATTGGCATCAGCGAAATCTTTATAAAAGTTGGGTTATCGAGGAATTAAACAAAAATTCTTCAAAATCTCCACAAAAGAAACCACCTTCACCAATTTTTCAAGCAAAAAAAACGGGAACATCAACACTTTTGGACGAGTTTTTGGATGTATGGCCCAATTTAATTTTATTCTATTTTGAGGCATATTTTCAGGACAATTCCTTCAGTGAGGATTTGTACTTTGAAGTGGATAAGGATGAAAGCGAAATCATTCGACGGGAAGTCGAATCTTATCTTTCTGAACCATTGCAATCAGTCGATTGTTTTGTGTATTGGTCATCAAAAGCTGAACAGTGGCCGAGATTGTGCAAACTTTTTAGGCACAACTTTTTGTACTGTCAATGTATTTTTTGATAATTTTAGGGAGTTCAATTGTGCGCCAGTGGGCTCTCACGAATCGGAAAGACTGTTTTCGACTGCGGGGGATATTATGACGGATAAAAGAAACAGATTGAGCGCCGAAAATTTGGAGAAATTGCTTTTTTTACACCATAATTTGCCACAATTGAATTATGAATATTAACGTGTTATTTTATTCATTTTTTACAAAAAATTTTAAAAACCCGAAACCCGATACCCGAAACCCGAAACCCGAGGTTTTTCTCGACCCGAAACCCGAAACCCGAACCCGAAATTTTTTGAGTGCCCGACCCGAAACCCGAACCCGAAATTTTTCTCAACCCGCGGCATCACTGATTTACGCGATGCGTATTTGCAAATGGAAATGGATGAAGAATCCAAGCAATTGTGCGCCATCAACACACATCGCGGACTTTTCCAATGCCAACGCTTGCCGTTCGGAGTTAAATCGGCACCGGCAATTTTTCAGCATCTGATGGACCAAATTTGTGCTGGTATCCCTGGTGTTTTCGCATATCTTGACGATGGACTGATCGCCACGAAAACTCTGGAGCAACACATAACGGCACTTTACACTCTTTTTGGACGCATAAAAGAGTACGGTCTCCGCATCCAACTGGACAAATGCAAATTTTTGCAGCCCGAACTTTGTTCCTTGGGCATATTGTGTCAGAAAATGGCATTCGCCCTGACCCGTCGCGTTCTGACTCAATTCGGAAAATGCCCGCTCCGACCGACAAAAGCACACTCCGATCATTTTTGGGTGCTTTGAATTATTATGGGAGATTTGTCAAATGCATGCGTGAGTTGCGTGCACCGCTCGACCGACTCCTCCAAAAAGATGTAGTTTGGAATTGGACGTCAGAACAGCAAAATGCTTTTGAAAAAGCAAAGGAAACGATGACATCCGACCTTCTGCTGACCCATTACGACCCGGCACGCCCAATCGTCGTATCAGCAGACGCCTCCAAGGATGGAATTGGCGCCACATTAAGCCACACATTCCCTGACAAAAAGGAAAAAGTGGTGGAGCACGCAGCGTGCACTCTGACAGCAGCGCAGCAAAATTACAGTCAAATTGAAAAAGAGGCACTGGCCATTGTGTTCGCCGTGCAAAAATTTCACCGCATGGTGTATGGCCGTAAATTCATTTTGCAAACGGACCACAAGCCTTTATTGGCTATTTTTGGCTCCAAAAAGGGCATCCCGATTTATGCCGCGAGCCGTCTTCAACGCTGGTCCATGATTTTGGCGAATTACGACTTTGAAATTCGCTATGTCAACACCACATCTTTTGGCCAAGCCGACGTCTTGTCCCGGCTTATTGCAAATTATTCGCGTCCAGAGGAGGACATCCTGATAGCAAACATCTGTGCCGACACGGATTGTTACATTAATTCTGTTTTCGAAAACAGAATTGATCAGCTCCCAGTGACAACCACCGAAATTTCTGCAGCCATGGCCAATGATCAACCACTTCAAACGGTTCTTCAATTTTTGAGAAATGGATGGCCAGCAAAAGTCGCCGATTCTGAAATCAGTCCGTATTTTCCAAAAAGGGACAAAATTTTGGAGGTCGACAGTTGCCTATTGTATGAGGACCGTGTGATCGTCCCAACATCGCTCCGGAGTCGCATCCTAAAGGCATTGCACATCGCGCACCCAGGCATTGTGCGCATGAAAGCACTTGCTCGACGCCACGTGTATTGGCCGGGAATGGACTCAGCGATTGAAAAGGTTGTGAGCACGTGCGAAGAGTGCCAATTGGGCCAGAAAAACCCGACCAAAGCGCCTCTTTCGCCATGGCCAACGACGGACAAAGTGTTTCAGCGAGTCCACATCGATTTTGCTGGCCCCTGCTCAGACGGTCACCAATATTTGATTTTGATCGATTCATTTTCAAAGTGGCCAGAAGTCTACCGAATGAACACAATTTCTGCATTTGCCACTGTATTTGTTCTCCGATCGATCATTTATCGGCTCGGAATCCCAGAAGAAATCGTTTCGGACAATGGGACCCAATTCCGATCTGCCGAATTCGCCGCCTTTTGCCGAGAATTTGGTATTAAGCATATTTTCACACCACCATTTCACCCTCAATCGAATGGCCAAGTCGAACGATTCGTTGACACCTTCAAGCGATCAATGAAGAAAATGTCAAAAGGTGAAAAAGATTGGATCGAAAAGATGCTATTCGCCTACAGAACAACTCCACACGTCGCCTTGAACGGCTTTTCTCCGGACCAAATATTTTTCGGCAGAAAATTGCGCACAAAAATGTCGCTAGTCCACCCGAAAGGAGAAAAAGACTCAACTTTTGACCGTAATTCATTCAAAAAGGGACAGGAAAAATACACCGACAAAATGGTGCAAAATTTTGATCGAAAACACGGGTCAAAAGTGATTAATTTTTCTCCAAATGATCATGTCCTACTGATCAATTACCGAAACAACAAGACGGAGTGGCTACAAGGAAAAGTAGTTGAGAGGCTTCACAATTCGCCCACATATCGTGTTTATGTGCCTGTTCTGCGTCGCGTTGTTCATCGGCACGCAAATCAGCTAAGGCGACGCCATCTTTTGGAAGACGAAGCCGAAAAGGAGGCAACTCAAGTGGAAGAGCCCCCGCCGGTTGTCGAACCACCTCGTCAGCCCCAAAAAAATCAGCCTCCGCCAGCCAATTCACCGTTGTTTGTCCGCCGATCAAGCCGAGTCAAAAAGCCCCGCCAATTTTATTCGCCATCAAAATGAGAAAATTTTTTTTTGGCTTAAACCCTACGGTTTCGAATTTAAGAGGGGAGGTGTTAGAGAAGGAAGTAATTATTGATTAGGTGTATGACCCCACACCACTTCGCCATCTTCCCCCTCCCATTCCCCTCATTCAGTTGTTAATTGTGCCCACCATTTTTGACTCCCCAATTTATTCTCTGCATTTATTTTGTTATTTATTTCTTCGGCAAATAAACTTTTATAATTTGTTATATTCGGACATAACATTTACTGTGTTTTAAAATTGCTAGAGAACATCCAAATTCATAGGGGTACTAAAATTCTGATCACTCCCAACCATTATTATGGAGTGATCTGATCAGGGTGGTGCATAGAATTTTTTTGGTCAGTACCATGTTATTACTTCGCTGAACTTTTTCAGATTTGTATCTAGCGCAGAAAAAAGATAAATGTCTTCAAAGTTTTGAACCTATGTTTTTGTTAGGCCAAATTTGGGCCATTTTCAGGGAAAAGTCGTGAAACCTTTTTTTTTTCTATACTTTACAATTTATTTTTATTATTTAATTACACGTAAAATATTTAAAAAAATCGTTAATCAATACATGCGTTAATATGGTGGTACGACAATTGCGGACCGGCAATTGCGGACAGGACAATTGCGGACGACAATTGCGGTCGACAATTGCGGACCGTACTTTTGCGGACGACAATTGCGGACCTTACTTTTGCGGACGACAATTGCGGACGACAATTGCGGACCGTACTTTTGCGGACGACAATTGCGGACGACAATTGCGGACCGTACTTTTGCGGACCGTACTTTTGCCAAAAAATTAACTGGAAGGGTGGGCCTCGTCAGTACGATCCCTTCCGTATTCCAAATTTGAAAACCTAAGTGTGTTTCGGCCCTTCCGTAGACACACCAAATAAGAAAGCTCACAGCAATAAATTAATAAATAACAAATAGAAAGCACAATTAAGGAGAAAAAAGCAAAGCATAGGATGATAAACTATAATATGTTTATTTTATTGGCTTGCTGAAGGCCCAACAACAGCTTCTACGATATCACAAAAATTATTGGCCCCAATTATCGATGTCGTTTCCCGCTAGTCTATATTGTAAAGCTCTAAGATGGTCTAAATACTGTTGATCGGTCGGTTCTTCAATCTCATCGAATACCATTACCATTCGTTTAATTGCTGCATCATTTTCTCTATACTTTTTTGCTCTTGGTCGAAGATTTATCCCCCGTGTGTTGTCAACTTCATATTCTCTTAATCTATCTGTTGCAATTCTTTCTTCGCTTTTTAAGACATTAATGAGCCTTTAAGAAATTTTTATATTAAAATCTTGACACATTTTTACCGTGATAGAGGGGGATGTTCTTTGGCAAATTGTCTTCTCAATGCCAAATGAAAGGCTTCTTGTGCGTTGTTCGTACGTGCCAGATTTCCAATGATTGAATCGTGATGGTCCCATGAAGTTGGCACAAACAATGGATCAGCCCCATTTGGCCGAATGACATAAGTTCTTAAATAGGACTGATTCATTTTTTCAACCTAACCTAGATTTTATTTAATTTCCTAATATGAGTGGACCTGCCAAAATAGTCAAAGATTGAATCCGCGTTGTTTTGGAATTGTAACAGGTTCATTCTTGCTCTCAAAAGGTTGAAAGCAGGAATAACCTGTTCAACCCTTAAAAATGAGAGTGCAGTAAGACTGCGAACTAATTTTCTGTAATCCTCGTTGTTGGTATACAACTGTATAAATCCATCAGTTTGAACTCTGCGGATAATTGACTGGCCCATGTGGAAAATACAGTGCCGAATTGTTAAATGTGGATCAAATGCTTGCAAAAACGCGTTTCTGGCACCTATTATTGCATAAAACAAATACATTTGATTACATTACCAATTTCGAAATCCAACATGAGGGTTAGTGGTGCAATTTGAATGTGATTGTTTAAAGCCTATTTATGAGTTTTTTTGCAAAATTTGTTCTACACCAAAACCTGAAAAGCTCTGAAGTAAGTATTTTGGGCCTTATTTTGCATTAAAATGTAAGCGCTTGCAAAACTAGCTGTTTCAATTAAAACATTTATGGTATAAAGTTGCAATAGCTGATTCGGTACAACTAAAGCAGAATTTGTATTATTATTCATTATTGTTATTATTATAATTATTATTATTATTATTATTATTATTATTATTATTATTATTATTATTATTATTATTATTATTATTATTATTATTATTATTATTATTATTATTATTATTATTATTATTATTATTATTATTATTATTATTATTATTATTATTATTATTATTATTTTATTATTATTATTATTATTATTTTTATTATTTGTATTATTATTATTTTATTATTATTATTATTATTTTTATAATTTTATTATTATTATTATTATTATTATTATTATTTTTATTAATTTTTTTATACAGTTTTTTACCTTTAAATGTTCCGTCCGCGGACCAATGCCGATAGGTCCTAAGTCGTCGCCTACCCTCTTGAGAGCAGAAGATAAAAAAAACACTGCCATCAGGTTCGTCTTCTCTGGAATCAAATATTAGGAACTGCTGGCCACTGTGGTCCAAAGCAAATTGCCCAGCAATTTCAATTGCTTGCAAGTTTACAGCATCAACATTTCTTCTTTCTGGCAGTTCTCGCTGTCTTTCGATGGTACGTCGAAGGCCTGATGTTGAAGGAAGTGACATGCGTGCTTCCTCACTTAGCTGTTCCCTTTCAGCTGCAATTATGTTTCTGGCGCCCTCATTGGGTTGCATTCGCGCAATTAATTTAATCGATTCTTTTGCAACCCGCACTTCTTGAGCTGCCTGGCTGGGAAGATGATTATGTTGGCTTACAACATTAAGTAATTCTGATCCAATATCAGAGTGCGCTCTGCCATTACAGGTTTTTTTCGTGCACGCCCAAAATTGCTTTTGATTGTCGGCGGATAACCCTTATAAAAGACAAAGACATTTTTGCACCCGATTCTTACCACATACCTTTTTTTCTATATTCAAAGCCTTCAAAAAAGAGAAGCTCTCTGCCTCTTTCTGTTCTAACTCCGTTGTATAAACGGAGAAGATTAGAAGATAAAAGAAATAAAAAAAAATGTTTCATATAAATAATATGAAATAAAAAATAAAAATGAAAAAATAAATATTTTGCGCTGACAAATATATTCTATTGCGAAATTTGTATATTTTTTGTTTACGAAGAGTAATTTATTTATTTTGTTCTTTCCTTTTTAAAGAGCCTTGGGCAATTTAGCAACGCAACTAGTACTGATTTCAGTATAAAAACACTGTGTAACCAAATTAATTAATTAAAAATGAAATTATTGTCAAAAATCCTTTTTCTGACCAATTTATTTGTTGTGAGCAATTGCCACCCAATTGCTACCCTTTACCAAGCCGCCAAAACACTAAAAACTCTAAAGAGTGCGCATATTTTAACAAGCGCGACAATCGGTGCCCTCGGTGGAGCAATAACTGCACAATTACTCGAGGACTTAATCGAGATGCTAGTCGAAAAATTTGAAAATAACGGTATTATAATCATAAATAAACAACATTAGGTTAGGTATTTGTTTCAGACGACATGGATTTGATTGAGCCGCTTTTCCCAATTCTTTTCACTCTCGAAAAGAATGAATTTTTGCTAGAATCCAAAGACTTCAATTATTCACATTTTTTTTCAATGATTGAAGACATAACCGGACGGAGCCATGTTAAGGAAATTTGCTTTTACAGTAAGAAATTTTGGAATAATTTAATTTAAATAAGTAATTTAGCTAAAGATGGTGGGGATAGAAAAATTGGACGATCACGAAAAGCAATGGCTATAGTGCTTATGTATGGTTTGATGAATGGAAAAAGTCTTGAGTTATTTTTATGTTCATAAGTTGTATTTGTAGAAGCTGTTGTTGGGCCTTCAGCAAGCCAATAAAATAAACGTATTATAGCTTTATCATCCTATGCTTTGCTTTTTTCTCCTTAATTGTGCTTTCTATTTGTTATTTATTAATTTGGTCTGTCTACGGAAGGGCCGAAACACACTTAGGTTTTCAAATTTGTAATACGGAAGGGATCGTACTGACGAGGCCCACCCTTCCAGTTAATTTTTTGGCAAAAGTACGGTCCGCAAAAGTACGGTCCGCAATTGTCGTCCGCAATTGTCGTCCGCAAAAGTACGGTCCGCAATTGTCGTCCGCAATTGTCGTAGCACCGTTAATATTGTATGACGATTTTGTCATATGGCCGTCGTCCCTTTGCTGTCATTATAAACATGGGAGAAGGGAGAAAGCAGGCAATGGCATTGTGGGGGGGGGGGGGGGGAAGGCAATTTCGAAAAGCCAAAATGAAAATATGAATAATGTGTGGTGAAGACAATAAAAAAATTGCAAATTTTTATTCGAGAGTGAAATATCGCATGGCAGAGAAAAAAAGTAATAGCATTTTGCATATAATGGAAAAAGAAATAAATGAAAGGGGCATAGAAAAAATGAAATAACACAATAGAAATACGCACACAGTCAAAAGAATTAGGCAAAATGCCACGTTTGGCAACGTGGCAAAATGCCCTTATTTAATCAGAAAGGAAAGGCAAGAAAAAGCATAAATTTAATCATCATTTGAAGCAAAGGAATCAACACCAGCCATGGCAATTCTGCTGAAGTGTGTGCTGCTCCTCTCAATCATGGCGATTTTCTGCGACTGTATGAACACCCCCGGCAAAAAAGGAAACAAAGGTAAACCCAAAAATAAAAATAATTTTTATAATTTTATTTTAAGCCATTCGAAAAATAAACTGACAAGATTTTAATGCAAAGTAAAACGATAATTTCTTTTTCGTAAATTGATCGTGAAGCCCCGTCCCGTTCATTTGATAATTCTATTATCTATTAATTATAATGAATTTATCAATTAATAATGTTTATTTACTTAAGGCTCAGATCCGATCCCAATCCCGAAAAAGGAAGGTGAGCAATTAAGCAATGAAAAAAGAACTTAAATAGAAATAAGGCATAAAAGTTGTTTATGGTTAGGATTTATAGGCTAGAAAAATGCAACTCCCCCCCCCCCAAGGATTGACTTTTTGGAAAAGTTCAAAAATATACACCTCATGGAAATTTTTATGGCAAAAATTAACTTAAAAAAAGTCATAATTTGATTTTTAAGTAAATATCAAATTTTATACAATTTATCATTTTTTCTTATTAATTCCAACATAGGTAGTTTTGAGGGAAGTTTTTGACAAAATTTCATGTATCATTTTAATTAAAGTTCAAAGGTTGTGCGATGGCTTAGTGGCTATTTACATCTTTGATTTTTTTAATATTTTTTTATTTTCATTAAAAACTCTGCTGAATTGAATATTTTAGTTACATTAAATTATTTTAATGAAAAAATGGGTCGGGATTTGTTTTTGAAATTAGGATTTAAGCAAGATTTAAATCAGAGCTCGCAGGGTAAAATTGGTCTTTTTTTTCTGATAAATTATTTTTATAGTTCTAGCTGGGAATTACAATGACGAATTAAGAATTCGGTTTGGTTATTTTCGGGCTGTAAGAAATGGCAAGAAAGTTGATTTTTAGGGGTTTATTTTTCAGTTTTCTTCAATTTTTCTTACAAATTTTTTAAAAATGGCAAAAGCAAAATTGGTAATAGAAGAAGTGATTTATGAAATAAATAATAAAGTAAGACAAGATAATTTCAGCACTAAAATCCGATGAATTTTAAGGAAAGCCCAGCAGCAGTGCAGCGAATAGCCCGACAGTAACAAAAGGCACTCCGAAACGTGGCGGTAAATTTTAAAATCAAAAATTGAAAAAATAAAAATATATATCAGACTCAAAGAATTTTAAGAATGAATTAATGAATTACAATTTGCGTAAAGGATTGACTTTTTGGAAAAGTTCAAAAATATAAACACAAAAACCTAAAAAAATGTCATGGAAAGTTTTGGGCAAAATTAACTTAAAAAGCCATAATAATTGATTTTTACATTTATTATAAAAACCACCGTCGGCAGTTTTTTAGAGAAGATTTTGGCAAAATTTCATGTATCATTTGAATTCAAGTTCAAAGGTTGTGCGATGGCTTAGTGGCTATTTACATCTTTAATTTTTTAATTGTTTTTTTATTTTCATTGAATATTCTGCTGAATTGGATTTATTTTTTTAAATTAGGATTTAAGCAAGCTTTAAATCAGAGCTCGCAAGTGTAGTGCTGAATTTTCATTGTGTTTTTAAACTACAAAATTTTTTCGTTTTTGACCAGGCCAAAATCTGCTAAAATCACCTAATAAATAAATAACGAGAAATATTTTTTGGCTATGACTAAACTGATCATTTTTGGGTTTTGGGAAAAACTAGGAGTTTTTGGTGAATTTCAGTTCGGCGGTGCCGACAGAAACTAATAAATTTTTTACCAATTTCTTAATAGATTTGCACGAAAAATATTGTGGGTTCTTAGGTTGTTTTTTACATTAATAATCACCACCAAAAATATCTGAAACTTCGGGTAAAGTTCAAAATTTAGAAATCCAATCCCTCAATATCTGAACTCGGTATTCTTTATGTATATTTTATGAAAAAAATTACTTAAAACAATTCCAAAAGTTTTTGGTATTTTGTCTTTGATTATTGGTTATATTTCCTGCTTCATTCCGTTTAAAATATGAATAAAAAAATGCTTTCATTGACAAAAAATGCAAATTTGGTAATAGAAGAAGCATTTTATGAAATAACTAATAAATTAAGACAAGATAATTTGCACTAAAATTCGATGAATTTTAAGTAGAGTAGAGCGGGACCGGGAATTTGGGCAAAACCGGGACCGGGACCTTTTCGGGTTGAAAAACCGGGAATTTTTGGCTGGGAAAACCGGGACTTCGGAACTCAGTTGTACTCAGTTGTCCGTGTTTAGGTCCCGGTCCCGCTCTACTCTAATTTTAAGGAAAGCCCAAGGGAAAAGATGCAGCAAGAAGCCCGGCAGAAAAAGCAAGCACTCCGAAACGTGGCGGTAAATTTTGAAAATCAAAAATTGCAAAAAAAAAAAAAATCACACGCTAAAGAATTTTAGGAATTAATTAGGTAATGAATTTTAGAAGTGAATAAATGAACTTTAGGAATGATTTTGAAAATAATATAAATTCAAAAAATAATGAAAATTACAATTTGCACCTATTTAATACAATTAATTATTATCAATAAAATTGTTAATTAACTTAAGGCTCAACTCCGATACCAATCACGGGAAAGGTGGATGGAAAGGAAGGTGAGCAATTAAGCATTTAAAAAAGAACATAAATAGAAAAAAGTTATGTTTGTAGTTAGGGTTTAAAGGCACGAAAAATCGAAAAATGCACCGCCCAAGGGTTGACTTTTTGGAAAAGTTCAAAAATACACATTTTAAAATTTATAAAAAAAGGTTGGAGGTTCATGGAAGGTTTTATGGCAAACATTTCGTCATCATACATAGTTTGCATTTGGCAGATAATTAAAAATAAAAATAAATTCAAAAACACACAACTTTGCATGGGTTAATTTTAAAAACCAAAAAAAAATTTTTTTAACGCATAGCATAATTTTGATTTTTTAAGTAAATAGCGAATTTTATAAAAAAATTTATGAGATAAATCCAACGTAGGCATTTTTTAGGGAATATTTTGGCAAAATTAATGTATATTTGAATTCAAGTTTAAAGATTGTGCGATGGCTTAATGGCCATTTACATCTTTATTTTTTTTAAATATTTTTTTTCCTTTAAAACCTTTTTTGAATTGAATATTTTAGTTACATTAAAATATTATATAATTAATTGTACTTTATTAACATATTGGTACTTCCATGTTTTGTCAGCCCCCGGAAATTTTGTTTTAGTAATTTTTATTGGGTAATTTTATGCGTTGAACACAATAACATTATTTTGCCAATTCCTAACCCCGGACCCGAATTTGAACAAAAGTCGAAAATTCAAATTTTTCAAAAGTTTCTTTTACGTAATAATCTGTACAGATTAAAATTTTTAACTATTTGTTCGAATTCGAATTCGGATCCGAGGTTCGGAATTAATAGAAATGGGTGTCATCATATTCGTTAGCAACGACCTCGAAAACCGCCAGGAAAGGCGTGTAGTTGACTGGTGCGAAAATTTCACGTAATTCAGTAAAACAAATACGAGCTAAAAAACGCCATATCGTGAACGGTGTCCAAAACTAGGCTAGAAAAAATTACTGGAAAATTTTTTTTTAATTTGTGTCCAGCGAAATGGACAAAGAATGAGATTATTTGAGAAATTCACTATTTATTAAGCAGTATTGCTTCAATTTTTGTCATATCTTTTAGCCTTTTTTGAGTTTTTTAGCACATATAAATCCGTGCCCTGATAACAAAGCAGAGCTTCGATCTCAAAATTTTGAAAATCCTCATTTCAGCCATAAAATCCTCATTTGCCACTAAAATACCTCAAAAAAAATCCTCATTTGGCATGAAAAATCCTCATTTTTTAAAAGCATAAAAAGTGCAAATAAAATCAATTAAGAATCATATTTTTCGTTTGAACCAATCACGGCGCCTATCAGCGCCACCGGACCCCGGTCCCGGCTTCTCAGGTCCCGGAAAGTCCCGGTCCCGATTTTGCCCAAAATTCCCGGTCCCGCTCAACTTTATTTAAAACCTCCAAAAAAATTAAAAATTCGATTTCTATATTTTAATAAATTGAAAATCTCTTAATTTTTGCTTTTTTGTGGCGCGGTTTTCCAAAAAACTTTTGTAAACATTGGGAGGAGGGGGCCCGGCAGTGCCGATAGGCGCTGCCGGAAAAATTTGGGATTTTGAGTGCGATTTCAATTAAAATATCATCATTTTTGGCCCGCTTAATTACTCCATAAATTCTTTTTCGTAAGAAAAAGAAATTTTTGTTTCGGTTCGATGACATTTATTTTTTTGTATAAAATTATCTAAAGGAAATTAATTAAAATTTATTGCAAAATGAGGATTTTTCGAAAATTTTTTAAAGATTTGAAGAAAAAGTTCGAACATTTTGCCAAATATACCTATTTTTCAAAAAATTATGCGTTTTTGTCACTTTTTTATCAAAAGACCACAAAAATCCTCATATTTCTCAAAAGACCACAAAAATCCGCAAATCCTCATTTTTCAAAAAAATCCTCTTTGACCCTCTTCTAAAAGACCACAAAATGAGGAAAAAATCCTCAGATATCGAAGCTCTGTAATAAAGTAAGACAAATAATTTAAGCATCAAATGCGAACAATTATTACGGAACGCCAAAGGAAAAAAGTGTAGTGAATAGTCCGTCAAGAACAGCAGGAAGAGCAGCAGGCACTCCGACACGTGGCGGTAAATTTAAAAAAAAAATTAAAAAATAATAAAATAAATATGTCGTTAGTAAAAGTTATATAATTTGAATAAGCACGGCAAGAAAAAAGTAAATTATAATTTTTATGTAAAATGATAAAAATGTCAAATATGTGCATAAACTATGCACTAAAAATCCCTCAAATATGCCCTAAAAAACCCGAAAAATGCCCAAATATGCATTAAAAACTTTGAATTTTTATTTTATGCTCAAACAAAATTACTTTTTTTTTTTTGTATCTTTGGTATCAAAAATTTTTTTTCAAAAGTTCTTGCAAAAAGTTCAAAATTTTTCAATTTTAAGGGTGTATTTTTTTAATTCCCAAAAAGTCGATCCTTAGGGGGTGTATTTTTCGTTTTTATTGCATTTTCTTATGAAAATTTGCCAAAAATGACCGAAATATGCTCTAAAAACGCAAAAAATGGCCAAATATGCATTTATTCTCGAAAACCCCCACAATATGCTTTTATATGCACTAAAAACCTTCACCAAATCAAAAAATTTTAACGTAGAAATGCTATTTTTGAGCCCCTTTCTTCATAGCATATGCGCAGAAAAAAATATGCAAAAGCATATAATTTATCATGATAAATAAGGAAGCAAGATAATTTAAGCATTGGCTGACGACATTGGCGCCCATGTCCAAAATGGGGTTCAAATTTACGTTTTTTTCAATCCATGACGGCCTAAACAGCCTTAAATAAGCGATGAAATGAAATTTGATATTTAGTAAATTTTTAAAAAAATCTTCATTTATTCAAACAGCAGAATTAATGCCCCGAATAAACTAGGCGACTGTGTTTTCTTAATTTTAATAATGCTGTTTAGGATATCAGGGCTTGAAAAAAATTTTAATTTGAAGATTTGGCATAGGTGCAAATGTCTGACATGAAATCTATTCAAAGTACAATTTTTAACATTGAGGTTTCAAAAACATTTAATTATTTCGGTTCTCTAATGGTTTTGTTTTTTGAAAAAATTAAAAATTACTTATTACGCTTTGCCAGGACCAACCGTAATTACGGCTTACGGATTTCCTTGATTGGGAAAATCCCCATAATTACAGGTCACGGATTTCCCTAATCGCAAAACCAATTTCGTGCAGCCATGATTTAAAACCAAAATTAGTCAAATCAAATTAATTTTATTTTATATGCACTAATGTAAAATGATAATAAAAGAATATGTTTATTAATAAAAGAATATTTTAATGAGTGCAAAAATGCTAATGGGAAGAATCAATTAATGAAAATTAAAAGGATAAATGAGAAAGTGAGGAAAGATAATTTAAGCACTTGGTACCCCCGAATTTTACGGAACGAGCCCGAGAAAGCCCAAGGGAAATAATGCAACTGATAGCCTGTCAAGACCCAACAAACGCACTCCGAAAAGAAGTGACGGTAAATTAAAAAAATAAATAATAAATTAATTAATAAATCTGATTAAAACTTTGAAAATTGGGAACCGGTAAGTTTGGCGCCGGCTTTTTTGGCGCGACCGTTTTTGGTGCGGCCATTTTGGCTCCCGTTATAGTTTAGAATTTTCGAGTGAAACGTAGTACAAATATTCCAATTCGATTCCGGGATTCGGAAATAGGTAAACCTATGGTCAGACTATGATCAGAACCCTCGAAAACCCTCCGAATAGTGATTTTGAACCAAAATATAAAAGTTAATTAGGGTCCACAATTCTGCACCATTGCTCACCACTCATTAGCATGGTACTTTGAAAGAAAATGGCTTATCGTCGCCAAAAAACACGCGCCAAACTGACCACGACCCTGAAAATTTCCCCGGTGGCGCCTATGGGTGGGTACAGCCGCCGCCCCCTGTCCCCCGAATTATTTTTTTTGTTGAAATATTTTTTGGTAAAGTTTAACATTGAGTGACTAAAAAAATTCAAAATCTGCAAATATACTATATAAGACATATGCATATCTCAAAATATTTTATATAAATCCCATCCCACATAGAAACTGCAAACAACGTTAAAATTTATTTACAATTTCTTAATATTATTATTCTTATTAAAACATTATTCAACATTTGTATGTCAGTTGATAAAATAAAATTCCCTTTTATTATTTTAGCCATCAAAATAGCTAAAGAATCGGAAATTCGAAATTCAAGAGACCGAAAACAAAAATTGTTCCAACGAACAGAATCGACAACCTCAGCAGGTGCTAAAAATGGCTACCCGACATTTGAGTACAGTGCTAAGATGTTTCGTAAACTGCCAATTTTACAAATATTGCGAGAAAAATTCGTCATAACTTTTCTTAAACCCAACCAATTTATATAATATTTGTATCGATAACTCTTGAATTCCTCTATTAGATAAGAAAAAATTCAGGAAATTTCATTCAGTTTTCCAGAAAGTTATAACAATTTTTTGAACATTTTTGCTCGAAATTTTGATAATGAATGAAATTTTTTGAAATTTTTCAAGCTAATATAAGAGCTATTATATGTACCAAAGAATACTTAATTTGGTAGTGTTTAGAAAAATTATGACGAGTTTTTATCGAAGAATCTCTAAGATTGGCAGTTGTTACGAAACAACCCAGCACGGTTGAGGACTAGCATAAACCAAAAAAAAAAGTGAAAAAGTTTTCTAACACCAAATAAAGGTAGATTATAACTTTCCAAAGGGCAAAGGGACCTAAAACAACAAATTCATTCTTCGTTTTGGGCGTCCCTATTTTTCAAAATCAGTTCTGACGCGACAGTATTTGCAAAGAACTGAGGTGATTAAACAGTTAATGATTATCTGTTTATTATTGTTTGATCTCTTTATGAATCCATATATAACCCTACTAAAAATTGCGTGCGGAAAATAGACTGCGAAATGGTCCTTCCTATGGTGCTATGTCGTTATAAAATGTACCCTCAAAAAGAGCGTATTATAAAAACCATCAAATGAAAATTTTCGACAAAAAACCTCACATAACTTTGCTCAAACCCAACTAAATTTTAAATCTTGATATAATTCGCTAACAGTTCTCTATTTGCCTGCAAAATTTCAAGAATTTTCGTCAAATTAAACAAAGTTATGGCCAAAATTTTTTGAAAACCTGGTTGCTTGTGTACTTTTGGAAAATTTTTTGCAAAGTTTTGGTGGTTTTTTTGTCAAAATTTTCATTCGATGGTTTTTTTATAACGCCCTTTTGATGGTTATTTAATGGTGTCTCAGCACCTTCCCACTCAAGGGATAAGAATTCCGACAACGCAAAAAGCTAAACAAATGATGTAGACCAAGCATTCTTTAATGTTTTATTATTATAAACAGAAAATTAAATCATAATATTTGAATTTCTACCTTCTTCAGATAAAAGGAATTTTTAGGTATGAGTGGCACGGAATACGAAAGCGATTACCACCCACTTGCTGAGGATAAAGCAGCAGGTAGTA
>SIJG01000049.1:880854-1104177 GCA_023374025.1 Heterodera schachtii
GGAAGCTATTCCCGAAGGATTCGAACTCCCCATAAATCTGGGCGCATTGGTTCAAGGGGACTGCCCCGAAGGCCAAAAAAAAATTATTTTGGAGAAAAAAATTAAAGGAACTGACTAGATAATATTTAAAATAGGTTATTTCTCTTCCTTTCAGTCTCCCTGCAAAGTTTGGTTCGCTACTGATCAGTTTCTGAAAAAAAAGTTAAGCCTAAACTTTTTCGTGTAATTAAAAAGGAATTAAAAATTTCTAAATATTTATTCCTCGCCCTTTTTGATAGAAAAAGTATCAGAGTGCCTTAGTTAACCTGTAAATAAAGTTTGGTGCGTTTCAGATCACTGTCTGAAAAAATATTTATGAATTAATTTTGCAAAAGCTCGTCCATAAATAATTTGTAATTGATCAGGAGCTCACCAAATTTTGCAGAGATACGTATCGGAACACTACAAAAGCTTACAAATTTTCCTAGATTTTTTTGCCTGGAGGAACACAGTTCTTCACACTTACCACACCAGAATTATTTTAAAAAAATCGATTTTACATGTGTCCATTTGGGGTACTCAAACATTTATGGGGAGCAAAAATCCAACGCAGAATTAAAGTACATGGTATAGGGAAGCTATTCCCGAAGGATTCGAACTCCCCATAAATCTGGGCGCATTGGTTCAAGGGGACTGCCCCGAAGGCCAAAAAAAAATTATTTTGGAGAAAAAAATTAAAGGAACTGACTAGATAATATTTAAAATAGGTTATTTCTCTTCCTTTCAGTCTCCCTGCAAAGTTTGGTTCGCTACTGATCAGTTTCTGAAAAAAAAGTTAAGCCTAAACTTTTTCGTGTAATTAAAAAGGAATTAAAAATTTCTAAATATTTATTCCTCGCCCTTTTTGATAGAAAAAGTATCAGAGTGCCTTAGTTAACCTGTAAATAAAGTTTGGTGCGTTTCAGATCACTGTCTGAAAAAATATTTATGAATTAATTTTGCAAAAGCTCGTCCATAAATAATTTGTAATTGATCAGGAGCTCACCAAATTTTGCAGAGATACGTATCGGAACACTACAAAAGCTTACAAATTTTCCTAGATTTTTTTGCCTGGAGGAACACAGTTCTTCACACTTACCACACCAGAATTATTTTAAAAAAATCGATTTTACATGTGTCCATTTGGGGTACTCAAACATTTATGGGGAGCAAAAATCCAACGCAGAATTAAAGTACATGGTATAGGGAAGCTATTCCCGAAGGATTCGAACTCCCCATAAATCTGGGCGCATTGGTTCAAGGGGACTGCCCCGAAGGCCAAAAAAAAATTATTTTGGAGAAAAAAATTAAAGGAACTGACTAGATAATATTTAAAATAGGTTATTTCTCTTCCTTTCAGTCTCCCTGCAAAGTTTGGTTCGCTACTGATCAGTTTCTGAAAAAAAAGTTAAGCCTAAACTTTTTCGTGTAATTAAAAAGGAATTAAAAATTTCTAAATATTTATTCCTCGCCCTTTTTGATTGTAAAAGCATCAAAGTGCCTTAGTTAACCTGTAAATAAAGTTTCGTGCGTTTTAGATAACTTTCTAAAAAAATATTTATGAATTAATTTTGCAAAAAATAAAAATAAATTGGTTCATCTTTAAAAATTCATAAAAAATTTAAATTCATAGTTACTGGTCTTAAAGCATCACAGAGGTGCTTTATCTTGTCTTAAGGATGCCCTTAAAAAATATCGTGCGCTTCTGATCACTACTCGAAAAATGAGTGATTGAATTTACACTAAAAAGTTAAGCCTAAACTTTTGGCCTGTTTAAAAAGCAATTAAAAAATTTTTAAAAATTTTATTCACCTCCCTTTTTGATAGAAAAAGTATCAAAGTGCCTTATATAACATGTATATAAAATTCGGTGTCTTTCAGATCACTTTCTGAAAAAATATTTATGAATTAATTTTGCAAAAAATAAATAATTAATGAAAAACTCAGATTTTCGTAAAAATTTTTAAAAGCAATAAGCGTTTGCCTTTTTTCAGGATAAGTTAGTCCTTTACAGAGAAGTATGCCTGTAAAATTTGGTGCGATTATTTTGAATATAGAAGGCGCTAGATTCGATGAAACTTTTTAAAAGTTAAGCCTAAACTTTTTCGTGTAATTAAAAAGGAATTAAAAATTTCTAAAAATTTTATTCACCTCTCTTTTTGATAGAAAAAGTATCAGAGTGCCTTATATAACATGTATATAAAATTCGGTGCGTTTCTGATCACTTTCTGGAAAAATATTTATGAATTAATTTTGCAAAAAAATAGAAAGGGTACCGAAAATCCGAAAATCTAAAAAATTTTTAACAAGGCCTAGTAAACGGGGGAAAAAGTATAAATTAGGTATTGTTCTCAGCTGTTACCCTGCAAAATCTGGGATTTTTCTGATCACTACTCGTAAAACTATGAGTGGTTGAATTTTCACGAAAAAGTTAAGCCTAAACTTTTTCGTGTAATTAAAAAGGAATTAAAAATTTCTAAAAATTTTATTCACCTCTCTTTTTGATAGAAAAAGTATCAGAGTGCCTTATATAACATGTATATAAAATTCGGTGCGTTTCTGATCACTTTCTGGAAAAATATTTATGAATTAATTTTGCAAAAAATAAATAATGAACCCTTCGAAATCGGTTGGGCAAAAATCGCTAAGGGTGGGCAAAAATAGCTAGCTTACTGTATTAGAAGCTAGAAAAGGAGCTCTTTCTAATGGTGTCATCGGTTCTGGATTTGGTTCAGAATGCGCAGAGCTATACTCAAAAATTTAAGTTCGAAAAAATTTTTATAAAAAACTGACAAGCTAATGTGATAAAATAGGTTAATTTTGGTCCTTTCAGTATCCCTGCAAAGTTTGGTGCGCTTCTGATCAGATTCTGAAAAAAAAGTTAAGCCTAAACTTTTTCGTGTAATTAAAAAGGAATTAAAAATTTCTAAATATTTATTCCTCGCCCTTTTTGATAGAAAAAGTATCAGAGTGCCTTAGTTAACCTGTAAATAAAGTTTGGTGCGTTTCAGATCACTGTCTGAAAAAATATTTATGAATTAATTTTGCAAAAGCTCGTCCATAAATAATTTGTAATTGATCAGGAGCTCACCAAATTTTGCAGAGATACGTATCGGAACACTACAAAAGCTTACAAATTTTCCTAGATTTTTTTGCCTGGAGGAACACAGTTCTTCACACTTACCACACCAGAATTATTTTAAAAAAATCGATTTTACATGTGTCCATTTGGGGTACTCAAACATTTATGGGGAGCAAAAATCCAACGCAGAATTAAAGTACATGGTATAGGGAAGCTATTCCCGAAGGATTCGAACTCCCCATAAATCTGGGCGCATTGGTTCAAGGGGACTGCCCCGAAGGCCAAAAAAAAATTATTTTGGAGAAAAAAATTAAAGGAACTGACTAGATAATATTTAAAATAGGTTATTTCTCTTCCTTTCAGTCTCCCTGCAAAGTTTGGTTCGCTACTGATCAGTTTCTGAAAAAAAAGTTAAGCCTAAACTTTTTCGTGTAATTAAAAAGGAATTAAAAATTTCTAAATATTTATTCCTCGCCCTTTTTGATTGTAAAAGCATCAAAGTGCCTTAGTTAACCTGTAAATAAAGTTTCGTGCGTTTTAGATAACTTTCTAAAAAAATATTTATGAATTAATTTTGCAAAAAATAAAAATAAATTGGTTCATCTTTAAAAATTCATAAAAAATTTAAATTCATAGTTACTGGTCTTAAAGCATCACAGAGGTGCTTTTTCTTGTCTTAAGGATGCCCTTAAAAAATATCGTGCGCTTCTGATCACTACTCGAAAAATGAGTGATTGAATTTACACTAAAAAGTTAAGCCTAAACTTTTGGCCTGTTTAAAAAGCAATTAAAAAATTTTTAAAAATTTTATTCACCTCCCTTTTTGATAGAAAAAGTATCAAAGTGCCTTATATAACATGTATATAAAATTCGGTGTCTTTCAGATCACTTTCTGAAAAAATATTTATGAATTAATTTTGCAAAAAATAAATAATTAATGAAAAACTCAGATTTTCGTAAAAATTTTTAAAAGCAATAAGCGTTTGCCTTTTTTCAGGATAAGTTAGTCCTTTACAGAGAAGTATGCCTGTAAAATTTGGTGCGATTATTTTGAATATAGAAGGCGCTAGATTCGATGAAACTTTTTAAAAGTTAAGCCTAAACTTTTTCGTGTAATTAAAAAGGAATTAAAAATTTCTAAAAATTTTATTCACCTCTCTTTTTGATAGAAAAAGTATCAGAGTGCCTTATATAACATGTATATAAAATTCGGTGCGTTTCTGATCACTTTCTGGAAAAATATTTATGAATTAATTTTGCAAAAAAATAGAAAGGGTACCGAAAATCCGAAAATCTAAAAAATTTTTAACAAGGCCTAGTAAACGGGGGAAAAAGTATAAATTAGGTATTGTTCTCAGCTGTTACCCTGCAAAATCTGGGATTTTTCTGATCACTACTCGTAAAACTATGAGTGGTTGAATTTTCACGAAAAAGTTAAGCCTAAACTTTTTCGTGTAATTAAAAAGGAATTAAAAATTTCTAAAAATTTTATTCACCTCTCTTTTTGATAGAAAAAGTATCAGAGTGCCTTATATAACATGTATATAAAATTCGGTGCGTTTCTGATCACTTTCTGGAAAAATATTTATGAATTAATTTTGCAAAAAATAAATAATGAACCCTTCGAAATCGGTTGGGCAAAAATCGCTAAGGGTGGGCAAAAATAGCTAGCTTACTGTATTAGAAGCTAGAAAAGGAGCTCTTTCTAATGGTGTCATCGGTTCTGGATTTGGTTCAGAATGCGCAGAGCTATACTCAAAAATTTAAGTTCGAAAAAATTTTTATAAAAAACTGACAAGCTAATGTGATAAAATAGGTTAATTTTGGTCCTTTCAGTATCCCTGCAAAGTTTGGTGCGCTTCTGATCAGATTCTGAAAAAAAAGTTAAGCCTAAACTTTTTCGTGTAATTAAAAAGGAATTAAAAATTTCTAAATATTTATTCCTCGCCCTTTTTGATAGAAAAAGTATCAGAGTGCCTTAGTTAACCTGTAAATAAAGTTTGGTGCGTTTCAGATCACTGTCTGAAAAAATATTTATGAATTAATTTTGCAAAAGCTCGTCCATAAATAATTTGTAATTGATCAGGAGCTCACCAAATTTTGCAGAGATACGTATCGGAACACTACAAAAGCTTACAAATTTTCCTAGATTTTTTTGCCTGGAGGAACACAGTTCTTCACACTTACCACACCAGAATTATTTTAAAAAAATCGATTTTACATGTGTCCATTTGGGGTACTCAAACATTTATGGGGAGCAAAAATCCAACGCAGAATTAAAGTACATGGTATAGGGAAGCTATTCCCGAAGGATTCGAACTCCCCATAAATCTGGGCGCATTGGTTCAAGGGGACTGCCCCGAAGGCCAAAAAAAAATTATTTTGGAGAAAAAAATTAAAGGAACTGACTAGATAATATTTAAAATAGGTTATTTCTCTTCCTTTCAGTCTCCCTGCAAAGTTTGGTTCGCTACTGATCAGTTTCTGAAAAAAAAGTTAAGCCTAAACTTTTTCGTGTAATTAAAAAGGAATTAAAAATTTCTAAATATTTATTCCTCGCCCTTTTTGATTGTAAAAGCATCAAAGTGCCTTAGTTAACCTGTAAATAAAGTTTCGTGCGTTTTAGATAACTTTCTAAAAAAATATTTATGAATTAATTTTGCAAAAAATAAAAATAAATTGGTTCATCTTTAAAAATTCATAAAAAATTTAAATTCATAGTTACTGGTCTTAAAGCATCACAGAGGTGCTTTTTCTTGTCTTAAGGATGCCCTTAAAAAATATCGTGCGCTTCTGATCACTACTCGAAAAATGAGTGATTGAATTTACACTAAAAAGTTAAGCCTAAACTTTTGGCCTGTTTAAAAAGCAATTAAAAAATTTTTAAAAATTTTATTCACCTCCCTTTTTGATAGAAAAAGTATCAAAGTGCCTTATATAACATGTATATAAAATTCGGTGTCTTTCAGATCACTTTCTGAAAAAATATTTATGAATTAATTTTGCAAAAAATAAATAATTAATGAAAAACTCAGATTTTCGTAAAAATTTTTAAAAGCAATAAGCGTTTGCCTTTTTTCAGGATAAGTTAGTCCTTTACAGAGAAGTATGCCTGTAAAATTTGGTGCGATTATTTTGAATATAGAAGGCGCTAGATTCGATGAAACTTTTTAAAAGTTAAGCCTAAACTTTTTCGTGTAATTAAAAAGGAATTAAAAATTTCTAAAAATTTTATTCACCTCTCTTTTTGATAGAAAAAGTATCAGAGTGCCTTATATAACATGTATATAAAATTCGGTGCGTTTCTGATCACTTTCTGGAAAAATATTTATGAATTAATTTTGCAAAAAAATAGAAAGGGTACCGAAAATCCGAAAATCTAAAAAATTTTTAACAAGGCCTAGTAAACGGGGGAAAAAGTATAAATTAGGTATTGTTCTCAGCTGTTACCCTGCAAAATCTGGGATTTTTCTGATCACTACTCGTAAAACTATGAGTGGTTGAATTTTCACGAAAAAGTTAAGCCTAAACTTTTTCGTGTAATTAAAAAGGAATTAAAAATTTCTAAAAATTTTATTCACCTCTCTTTTTGATAGAAAAAGTATCAGAGTGCCTTATATAACATGTATATAAAATTCGGTGCGTTTCTGATCACTTTCTGGAAAAATATTTATGAATTAATTTTGCAAAAAATAAATAATGAACCCTTCGAAATCGGTTGGGCAAAAATCGCTAAGGGTGGGCAAAAATAGCTAGCTTACTGTATTAGAAGCTAGAAAAGGAGCTCTTTCTAATGGTGTCATCGGTTCTGGATTTGGTTCAGAATGCGCAGAGCTATACTCAAAAATTTAAGTTCGAAAAAATTTTTATAAAAAACTGACAAGCTAATGTGATAAAATAGGTTAATTTTGGTCCTTTCAGTATCCCTGCAAAGTTTGGTGCGCTTCTGATCAGATTCTGAAAAAAAAGTTAAGCCTAAACTTTTTCGTGTAATTAAAAAGGAATTAAAAATTTCTAAATATTTATTCCTCGCCCTTTTTGATAGAAAAAGTATCAGAGTGCCTTAGTTAACCTGTAAATAAAGTTTGGTGCGTTTCAGATCACTGTCTGAAAAAATATTTATGAATTAATTTTGCAAAAGCTCGTCCATAAATAATTTGTAATTGATCAGGAGCTCACCAAATTTTGCAGAGATACGTATCGGAACACTACAAAAGCTTACAAATTTTCCTAGATTTTTTTGCCTGGAGGAACACAGTTCTTCACACTTACCACACCAGAATTATTTTAAAAAAATCGATTTTACATGTGTCCATTTGGGGTACTCAAACATTTATGGGGAGCAAAAATCCAACGCAGAATTAAAGTACATGGTATAGGGAAGCTATTCCCGAAGGATTCGAACTCCCCATAAATCTGGGCGCATTGGTTCAAGGGGACTGCCCCGAAGGCCAAAAAAAAATTATTTTGGAGAAAAAAATTAAAGGAACTGACTAGATAATATTTAAAATAGGTTATTTCTCTTCCTTTCAGTCTCCCTGCAAAGTTTGGTTCGCTACTGATCAGTTTCTGAAAAAAAAGTTAAGCCTAAACTTTTTCGTGTAATTAAAAAGGAATTAAAAATTTCTAAATATTTATTCCTCGCCCTTTTTGATTGTAAAAGCATCAAAGTGCCTTAGTTAACCTGTAAATAAAGTTTCGTGCGTTTTAGATAACTTTCTAAAAAATATTTATGAATTAATTTTGCAAAAAATAAAAATAAATTGGTTCATCTTTAAAAATTCATAAAAAATTTAAATTCATAGTTACTGGTCTTAAAGCATCACAGAGGTGCTTTTTCTTGTCTTAAGGATGCCCTTAAAAAATATCGTGCGCTTCTGATCACTACTCGAAAAATGAGTGATTGAATTTACACTAAAAAGTTAAGCCTAAACTTTTGGCCTGTTTAAAAAGCAATTAAAAAATTTTTAAAAATTTTATTCACCTCCCTTTTTGATAGAAAAAGTATCAAAGTGCCTTATATAACATGTATATAAAATTCGGTGTCTTTCAGATCACTTTCTGAAAAAATATTTATGAATTAATTTTGCAAAAAATAAATAATTAATGAAAAACTCAGATTTTCGTAAAAATTTTTAAAAGCAATAAGCGTTTGCCTTTTTTCAGGATAAGTTAGTCCTTTACAGAGAAGTATGCCTGTAAAATTTGGTGCGATTATTTTGAATATAGAAGGCGCTAGATTCGATGAAACTTCACTAAAAAGTTAAGCCTAAAATTTTTTCACATATTTAAAAGCAATTAAAAATTTTTTAAATTTTTATTTATCTCCTTTTTTGATAGTAAAGGCATAAGAGAGTCTTATTTAATTTGTAAATAAAATTTGGTGCGTTTCAAAGCCCTTTCTGAAAAAATCGCTTCGCTTTTTTTATACAAATATCTCCTGCTTGAATGTAGTCAAAAATACAACAAATTTCTTAAATAAGATTCTCGAATCGTGTGGGAAAATCTGCTAACTAATGCCGGGTTTGAGTGCTAAAATCAAATCTGCAGGCTCTTAAACAAGAATTCTAAAATCTCGAATCCCTTGCAATGTATAAGAGCCACGTTCTTATCATTTTAATTGTCAAAATTTAACGAGACATGCCATATAGAACAAAATTTTTTAAATAAACTTTACTGGCGAAATCAATTACTGTCGAAAGCTAACAACACCATAATTTGCTGTTTTATATTTGAAAAAATATCAAATCGCTAAATGAAATGCCAATATCTTAATTTAATTTTCTTTTTCTTTTTTTTGCAAAAATCAACCAATTTACAGAATACTGTATATCATTTTCATTAATCATCTTGTCAATGTTGTAAAATATCGATGGATTAATGCAGCATCGGCAGCAATCCGTTGCTGAGGATTGCAGACCAAAAAATGCTTAATATAAAAATAAGTAATTGTGAATTTAATTTCAGCAAAAGAAAATACATAAAACTGTTGGCGTTCAGGCACGCTTCATTTCCCCCTTGTCGTCCGCCACCCATGAGATAATAGAAAAAAATTACCAAAACCAAAAGTTTCAGAAAAGGCCTAGAAAATTTTTTTTTATCTAACAATAGAATAAGCTAAAAAATAAAATTAAAAAATATATTTTTTCTTGGTCTTTATAATTTTTAAGCTTATTTTTGGCTACAAATTAGACAGAAAATTTTATTAGTTTATTTATAGGTCTTCTTTTTTAATCTTAGGCTTCTCAGGGGAAACCTGCTCCAAATGGGTCTGTCTACCACACTTCATTACCAATTACCGTACGGTGGTCATGCATTATTCTACAGTGATACCCTCCCTCTACCTTCAGTAAGTCCCTGGCAAAATCGTCTGCATTTGGCATTGCCCTTTCCCAGCAATTGGCAGCTCGCTGGTACGGCGGGTAGGGCTTATAATCGGGAAGATGAGTCATCGAAGGCCATTCATTCTGAAGCATTAACAATGGAGCAACAACACTGACAATGAGGGTTTAATTTCTCAATTTTTCTTTAGATTCGCTATTTTATCATTCTAGCGAATAACAAACAATATTTTTCGGAATATTTCCGATCTTTGGGGGGAGGATAAAAAAGTTTAATTAATTTAATTGATGAGGGGCCGTTCTAATAGAGAATTTCTTTGAAAATGCCAATAAATAGTGATTCAATTCTAGAAGTTTCTAAAAAAATATTTTTCGTGCGTTACGGATCACCAACAGTCTTGGAAAAAATATAAATTTCCATATTGTTTGAGCCCTAGTGATGGATTGACAAACAAGAAAACACAAAAAATTGTTAATGCGCACCTCCAGAGGAGTACCAAGCAACTTAAAAATGCGCTTTAGCTGATCATCCACATCAGCGCCAGGAAACAGTGGTTTGCCACAATTAGAAATTTCTGTAAAAATGATTTTTGTTAATAATTGATTTAAAAAATTTTAAAATTGCCAATTTTATACTGAAAATTTGTTAATTTTTCATTTCGGGAGGGGGGCATCCGGAGAATAATTTTTGTCATATTAATGGCAAAAAATTTTTCTTTTCAAAACCGCTTTTTTTGCGGCGCGCAATTTTTTTAAAAATGGGGATCCCCTGGGTAGCTCTGCTGGTCACCATTCCTACATCCATTTCGACCCACACAGAGTTCCGGAGTCGAATTTTTTTTTGTTGCAAATTAAATTGGATCATCCCGCCTTCGGATTTTTAATGAAAATTTTTCTGATTTTGCAAGTAACACTCCACCAATAACAAATTTATTAGTTTGAAGATAAGAACCAGCAAAAATGCAGCCTGCAGACCACATGTCGATGGACGTGTTGTATAGCTTGGCACCCAACAAAACATCTGGAGGTCGATACCTTCAGTAAGTAAATGATCGCTCTCCATTTTAAGATTCAAATTAAAACACCTCTGGTGGATTACATATTTCCGTTTCGAGGCCTAATTTTGATTTTGAAAAAAAAAAATTATAAAAAGAGGCTTTCAGAGATTACTCGTCCATGAATGACATCAATATTTGACAATTCCGAACCCAAATTGAAAAAGTTTTTTTCATTTGAATATTTTAAAAAATGAACTTTTTTTTTGATTGAACTCAAAATTAAATTTCCAAAATTAGGCGAAATAAATCTCAGAATTGAATTAAAAATTTATTTACCACAATGTGACAACTTCTGCACTATAACAGCGGACCTGTGAAAAAATTAATATGTATAATAATAATAATAAAAATAAGACAATAAAAACCGGGATTCCGAACGGTCTAGCAAGGCCAAAATCAGCCAATTTTAATTGTGGCGCAGTTTTCACTGTATTATTGATCAACAAATTCTTAAGAAAATAAAAAATTATGACATTTAAAATTGTAATTTTCCCAATTTATTTTCAATTTCTAAACCTGGGGCTTCAAATCGCGGTGAAGCACATTGTGCGCATGACAATAGCATAAACCGGACAGTAACTGATGCATCAGTGAACGAACAACCTGATAATTAAAGAAAAAAAAAATTTTTTTTTAAATTTCCAAAACTTTTTGGTCGATTTGCCCATCCAAAGTGTCGAAAAATTTGCGTAAATCAAGATCACTAAATACAGAGAATTTTTTTTAATTGATTATAATGGTTTTTTTATTTCCAAAATATTTGAGTATAAGTTTTCTGGCGGCGCCTTTCATCACAAGTAGACCCCAAAATCCCTTAAAAACTGTTAAATTTAACTTTTTTTTTTCAAACAAAGTAACGCATTTACAGTTTATTATTAGTGTCCCGGTGCAACACCGTTGGACAGAAATAATGAATCCCCATTTTTTTTGTTTTTTTTTGAAAAACAGGATCCTCGAAATAAACTAATTGTAAACATCGAGTCCATTAAACTGTAAAAGTGCCTAAAGTACAATCAATTTCATTGTTTTTTTTTTCGGCACCGCTGCCCACCACCTCCCTCCTCTCCACATTTAGTTCTCACAATCAACAAGATTTTTCAAAACTCCAAAATCACCAAAATTCAAAGACTAAGTTCAGCGTCTTGTTTGTATGCACAACATTCTGCAATCGCACAACATTTGCATGCCGTAGTTCGCGCAACAAACAAATTTCACGCAGTGCCGAAGACGGAACTCCCTCAAAAAGGAAACATTTATTTTATCGACCATAAATTTACAGAGTAGAACAGACGGAAATTTTAGGTACTTATGCAGTTTGGGGGGGGGGGGGGGGGGGAGCTAGGTGGGACGATGAAAACCCATAGGAGGAATCATAAAAATTAGGCATTTAATATTTATTGACACAATTAAAGTTTAGCCGAAATGATGAAAACCTTGAAGGGAACCTTTTAGTGCAATTTTTTTTTGTTTTTTAATATGAATTGGTCAAAATAAAATAGCTGCCCGTGATCAGAGAGCGACCTTGAAAACATAAATTTTATTGTTAATAATTCACTTCATCTTCATCATCCAGTCGCACTATCTTAAGAGCAACAATTTGCTCGGTGTCCTTGTTTCTTGCTTTAAAAACCTTAAATATTAACAAATTCTTTATAATTTAACTTTGAAATTATATGTCGTCATTTTTTTTTACCGTTCCATATGTGCCTTCACCAATTTTCCCCAATTTTTCGTAACCACTCATGTCGTTGCTGTTGCTCATCTTCATGATATGTTTTAATTACCAATGCCAAATTAGGTACTTAATTCCTAAAATCTTGCAAAATTTTTAAAAGTTGTCTCTCTCTTTCTTATTTTTAAAGTCAAGAATTGAACTGTTTGATCAAAACAAGTCCCGAACATTGGCGGCTTAGACATTTGCGGTCCCAGCCAAAAACCGACATTTGCGGCGCCCGGTATTTGCGGTCGATTTTTAAGGGCCATGATTTGAGCATTTGCGACCCAATGCAAAATCGGATTTTTGCGACCAACGGAACGCCAAATTATCATTTAAAAAATAATTTTAAATTTATCGGGGCCGCAAATGTCCGTTTTTTGCTGGTAACGCAGGTGTCGGTGTCGGGCACAACAAAAAATAAAACAAAGTTAATGTTTCATATGTTTTAATGTTTTCAGTTAAATTCAACCTTTTGCGCAATTTAATGATTTTTTCGACTCTTACGTTTGTTCTTTGATATCTGTCAGTCTATTAATTGCATCAAAATGGTATGTTTTTGGCCTTATGGCTGGGACATCAAATGAAAAATAAATAAATAAATTAGTAAGGAATGGGAGGGCAGGGTCTATTGCGTTAAAAAAAATTTATAATGTAATTACAAATAATAAAACAAACAAACAATTATTGTAGTCCTTCTTTGGCTTTGGTCAATCAGCAGAGATCGCAATACGCCTTGACAATGAAGAGCAACAACGGACGACCAGAATTCGGATGGAGGATGGCACTTATGAGGCTAGGAATTGAAAACACGTACATAAGGACGACTTTTTTTTTTAGAAATTTTTTCTCTTTTATGATGGTGAGATTGTGGCCGGTGAAATTGGGATCACTTTAAAGAAGCAAGGCCAAAAGTTGGAGCACCAAGGCATTCGCATCGATTTGATCGGCCAAATTGGTTAGAAAATTTGTTTTTGCCCCTCATTCAAATTGAATGACTTTGTTTGTTTAGAGGTGTACTATGACAGGGGGAATCAGCATGACTTTCTGTATATGTCCAAAGAATTGGCACGGCCTGGCGAATTGTTACAAAATTCCAAATTTCCATTCAATTTTACCAATGTCAGCAAACCGGTGAGTTTCTGCTAATTGAGATGGTGGTTAATATGTTTTAAACTGCATTTTAGTATGAAAGTTATATGGGTTCCAATGTTAAATTGCGCTATTTCCTTCGCGTCACTGTTTTTCGTCGTCTTACTGACATTGTGCAAGAATTGGAGGTATAAAAAAAACCGGAAAATGCATTAATAGTTTGGTTTATCTTCCCCCTCTCCCCATATTACGCAAAATTTTTTATAGCATTGAAAAAATGTTCCCAGGTTTTTGGTTGCTGATTACAATACATTTGATACCCTTTTCGGCGAATTTCAGAACAAAATGTAGAAGTAAGAGTTTTTAAGTGCACTTAGAATGTTCATTCTTTGCATTATTGGTGCTTTTTATTTTTATGTATTTAAAAATTTCGGCCCCTAAAAAATTTAAAAAAATTACTGACCTTTCGAATTCCGAAATTGACTAGAATGAATATTTTGCGTGGTTAGCAACTAACAAAACGCACCTAAATATATTTTATGACAGATAAAAAGTATTTTGCATAAAACAAAAAATGGGTGAGGGGCGGGGGACAAGCCAAAGTATTATAGTACCAAAAATACACGCCGTGTTCACGCTTTTTTTTTAACAGTTCGCTGTCCATACATTAGCTGTCTATCCTGAGAATGATTGCAACATCAAAATGGAAGTGGGCATTGAGGATTGTTTGCACATCGAATTCGAGTACAACAAGTCGAGGCGAGCAAGCAAAAAAAAAAAAAAATTAAAAAAAAAAATTTTTTTTTTTAAGGTATCACCTGAAGGACGTGATTGTTGGGAAAATTTATTTCCTTTTAGTCCGCATCAAAATTAAGGTCTGTCGAGCTGTTGTTTGACACTTGGTAAAATGGATTTTGCTTTTTAGTCTGTGTTTTAGCGAAAACGTTTTTGCTAAAAAAATGGCCGAAAAATTCAAAATGAAAAAAAAACCCGAGAAGAAGCGGGGAAGAGAGTTGCACGCCCCCGTATCTCCTCACCAAAATTTTTAAAGCGAAAAAACATTTCGGTAAATTCTAAATTCAACTTTTATATTGTTTTAAAATAAAGCGGCAAAACTTTGGTGGCCGTGAAGAGCAAAAAAGGGTCGTAAACTTTATCTCCAAGTCGGAACTTCCGGGACCTTCCCTGTAAATTATTTTCACATTTCGTTTTCTATTACAGCACATGGAAATTGCAATTCTGAAGCGTGAATCCGTGGGCAATGGGCCAAATTTGTTCAACGAAAATGAGACAATTGCCAAATACGAAATCATGGACGGAGCACCAGTGAAGGGTATGATTTTTTTACCACTTTTGTAAAAAAAAAAAAATTTCCTTTGGTACTTTTTGTCCATATGCCCCAAAATCTTTAAAAAAATTAACAACGGATGCACCCTGTTTTTTTTGATGGCATAAAAGGAATACTTTGCCCGAAGACATCTGAGGTTTTATTTTTTTGCCTTTTTGGGGTAAATTATTCCTTTTTATGCCATCAAAAAAAAGTGCATTCTTTTGGGATGTTGTACAAAACCGAAAAGTACCTTTCCTTTTTTTATTAAAGGAGAATCCATTCCAATTCGTTTGTTTTTGGCCGGTTACGATTTGACGCCAACAATGCGCGACGTTGGAAAACGTTTCTCAGTAAAAGTACGTTGTTGAATTAATTATGCATGGGTCGGATTAAACAATTTAGTATTTCCTTAATCTGGTGCTCATCGATGAAGAGGAGCGGCGTTACTTCAAGCAACAAGTGAGTCGAAAAGTTGAAGGAAACATTAAAAACTAATATCCCTATCCCCCTTAAAAAATTTGTCGTATTTTTCAAAATTTTGGATGAATTATAAGTTCTTCAAAAAAATTTTGAAATTTTTTTAATTTTCTGGAGGGGGGACCTAGTGCACCCGATTGAATCAGGTTCGCTTGATAAAAAAACCGATCAGAACATTTGGTCCAAATGCCCTCCCCCCCCCTTCCTTCAGGAGATCACATTGTGGCGACGTCTTGAGAAACCGCTGCTGCGCCATTCACAACAGCAACAAAATCAGAAGGCTACCGCCCAATTGGTTCCCTCAACCGGCACTGTTGGAAGTGTTCTATCACCTTCCACCCCTAAGGGTATAGAAAAAATGCAATGCTTAATCTCCAATTCAAATTTCTATTTTTTTTTTGTTACAAAACCGGCTTAAATACTTAGAAACAAACTGAGAGTCATCATCATTTAAATAATTTTTAAACCAAATTCGAAAACCTTCATTTTTTGACTTTTTTTGAATACGGGGGTACAGGGTTCGGGATTAGTCGAAATGTGTGCTGTCAGCGACCATGAAAAGCGTTTGGAAAATGATGGGGGGGGGGGGAGAGGCACCAATTTATCTATTACCGAAAAATGGAGGAATGGCATTGAAGTATATATATATATATATAATATACCTAAAAAAAATTCCCCCTAAAGCTTTGACATTCGATGATTCCAATGAAAACCCAACAGAAGTGGAAGAGGAGGAGGAGCGACCAACAAATTAAAATTTCCTATTGAAAATTACTCAATGTGTTTCAAATAAAAACCTTATATTCCCACTCAATTTTTAGTTAGATTGTTTTGTATTGTTATTTATTTTTTTTAATTTTAATTACATTAAGCCGATGTGACCAAATAATTTAATTTGTGTAATTAACAATGAATTTGATCATTGTCTTTACATGGAGGTCGTCATTTCATTAAAAATGGCCCTCTTTTGTTTTCTATCACTCGAAATTTTATATGAAATGACATAATAATTTTTTTTTTCTCGCCACCATTTGACTTCACATCATGAAAATTATTTACAATTACATAAATTATTAACTCTTCTTGCAGTATTTGATGCATTCATTGTACGTCCTAAATATTTGAGTGTTGAAAAATCAAATTTTAAAAATGGTAATTAATTATTATTACTCGAAATTGTTGCCATTTCCGAGTGCACCGTAATAAGTGAACAGAAGGCAATTGTCAATGTCTTTCTTGTAGAAGTAACGCTGAAATTTATAATTCAGTGCTGTGTTTTCATTTTCGGTCCTAAATTTACCGGCGTATGCGACCCCTGGAAGGCGTATCGTCCCGTATCATATTCAATACCGCAGACAATTTCTTTGAGGGTGTTTATTTTTTGTAAAAAAACATTATTTTACAATTAACATTTTTTGGTAATAGCACGCATCGTTTGCCGCCATCATTAAAAAAAATAAATAATTTGTTTTAAAAAGTCATGAAATATGTTTTCCGAGTTTTCGTGGTCGCTTGACCATGAATCCAGCAATCATTTTTGTGCAAATTCTGAACCTTGGAGCCGAACCGAACAAAAAGCCGAAATTTCTGTTTTAGTTTAAAATTATTTAAATGATATTTTATTGCCTTTTTAGTTTTTTTTGTGTTTAATCCGGATTTGAGACAAAATGTGAATTCGAAAGATATGAACTTCCAACTTTGTTCGAATTCGGGTCTGATATTCAGAAATTGTCAAAATATGTTTTCACGAATTTAAAAACATTTTTTGCAAGCTGCGCTATTATCAAAATTTTGTTTTGGCACCTTTCGAGGCTGGACAACAGTTTTTATTGCCAACACATGTGTAACCGTCCGGGCATTTTTCAGTGCCGGCACATTCAATCACTCGCGCATCGGCGTCCACCGCTGCGCGAACACCACCAGAACATTTTGCTACAAAATGACATGTTTAAAACTAAAAAAAAATTTTGTGACTCACGGACTGGTAAAACCATTGAATGGTGTTGTCCTTCATCGCCTGTTGAACTGCCTTGTGCCGCCGACTCAAAGTTGGCACATTTCTGCCTGCACTGTGCCAATGAATCAAATCGGTTGCTATTCCCGCCACAGCCTGGGAGAATTCGGATTCGAAAATAGTAAAAATTATTGGTAATAGTATACTTTATCCCCCCCCCTCCCTTTTTTCCAAAAACAAAAAATTTTTGTGTTTAAAGATAGGTTTTAGGGGGTTTTCGGGGTCTCTGATCACAAATCCGGCATCCATTTCGACCAATTCCGAACCCCGGACCCAAATTCGAACAAAAAGTCGAAAATTCAAATTTTCCAATTTTAGCCTAAAATGGTTTAAAATGAATTTTTATTGAAGTACTAATGATTTTTAGTTCGTTTCCATGTTTTAACAAAGTTGAAACAAAAATGTGAAATTCGAAAAATTTGAGTTTTCGACTTTTTGTTCGAATTTGGGTCCGGGGTTCGAAATTGGTCGAAATGGATGCGCGATCCCGAAAACCCCCTAAAACCTATCTTTAAACACTTAAAATTTTTATTAAAAAGGGGGGGGGGATAAAATATACTATTACCGAAAATTGTGATAATATTTTTTGAAAACCTATACATACTAATATATTGATGTTTATTGAAAACAATGCTAATTTCTTGGAAAATTTTTTTTGTTCTTTTATTTCCCTGAAATTCTCTTATTTATCAATAAAATTTTTATTATTTAAAAAAATTATGAACCGTCTACGTTTTAGCTGTGTCATTAAAATGCCTTTTTCACCTTCGTATGCAAATGGTTGACACCGTTTTGTGATTGTGTCGTAGTAAAAACGTCGACCACCTGCTGGCGTGCCACAGCCATCATTTCCTTTGTCCCGCCCTATAAAATAATGTACCTAATTTTAATTGCTTTTTTTAATCCCAAAAACTTTTTAATATTTTACATTTTACCACCTTCTCCACAAACATCGTTCAATTCGGCAAATCCCAATGTAAAAATGGGTGATAAAAATAAAAGGCATTTGATTGTGTGACGGAAAGCCATTTTGCGAGTTGTGACAGCAAATAATTTAAATGTTCGACATAAATAATAAATTAAAAAAATTTAATAGTTAAATAATAGGCCCAGAAAATTTGTGCAAAAAGTAAAAAAAGAAAGGGCTTCGGATTGGATTCCTTCTCCCCCCCCCCCCCGAAAAATGTTTTTCCCGGCTACGAGCCTGCACAATAGGTGAATAATTTTTATAGGGATTGTTATGGTAAACAATTAAACGCCCAAATGGACAGAAAATGGGCAGTGAGTGTACCGCACAATTGTACAATTTGTGTTGTGGTAAAATGTCGTGTTGATCACTTTTTTTCACCCTCTCTTCTCTTTCTCCCCTTTTTATCTTTTACTCAATCGCTTTCTTTAGTTGCTTTCTCGCAACGCGCAACCGAAAATTCTCGAGAGTAATAATCATCATCATTATCACGTTTTAATTTTTTTGCATTTTTCTCGTCCGCGCCTTGCCTCTAAATAAGCACCAAAAACCCCGTCCGATCTATTGCTTATTACTCCTCCTCCTCCTCCCTCTTTGTGTGTTAACCCCAAACTCGTTTAGCAAATATTTATGTATGTGCTCCTCTCCGTCACTCTCACAATATACGCACACATAAATATAGAATAGCATTTTCATTTTATTTTTATTCCCATTGTTACAAAAACTGAAAATTGGTCAGCTGCTGCTGGTTGAGCGAGCATAATTTTGTATTGTTGAATAATAATATTTTTTAAATATTAAAATGGGAATTGTTTTTTAAAATTAATTTTGAAAAAGAATAAGCCAAAAATGGCGATGATGAAAAACTTTTTGTTTTTTTTATTAACATAAAAAAAGATATGTATGTACAACAAAAAAGAATGTACAAAATGAAATGAATCATATACGAAAATATCGTTATAAATGCAAACATTATAATGCGTAGACAAAAAAAACAAACAAAAAGCTAAAGAATTTGCATCTAAAAAATGCGAGATTTGTAAAACAAAATGAGGATGTTTATTGGCATGAGCATAATGTATTGGTTGTTGGAATCGCACAGCGCCACTGTCATGAATGGGAAATTGATAAAAGAACACTTGAAAATTGGATCCCTCGTATATAGAAAATGATTTTATTTCCAATAATTACAGCGTAAATGCTCCTTTTTTATATAAATTGCTGGATTTGTGGTGGATTAACTCCCTACTGGATTCCGTCCCATGAAACAAAAAAAAATTGTGTGTCCAATCCGCAGCGCTGCTATCCACAAATTTAAAAATTCAAGGTCGAAATAATGGTATACAAAAAAAGTGTGTTGGACGCTCAACTTTAAATGAGGAAAAAATGGAAATTTTTTTACCTTTATTTTTTTGTACTTAATGAGCGCGGCAGCCTCGAAGAAATTGAGTTTTGTTTGATTTTTTATGAGCATTGATTATGGTACGATAGGATCATCCGCGGCATTTTCGCTGACAGCTCGTCTCAATGTGTTGTTTGACATCAGCAAATTTTTCAGTTCGTCGTCCACCAATCCCAACAAGCAGTTCAGCTGTTGTTGAAGCTGCGCTCGTTGCCTGATCAGAACACGTTGCTGCTACAAAAAAACAAATTTTTTATTTTGAAAATTTATTATTCCATTTTTATTCACTTTCATCGGAGTTGTGGAGAAGCTCCAGTTTTCGAGCTGTTCACTGCCCCGGTGCTTCATCTCCACTTCAGCCAAATGATCCCGAAATTTTAATACCAGGTCCACAATTTCAACCTAAAATTACAGAAATAATAAAACTGAAAAAGGGTGTGGAAATTTTTTTTTATATTGGTATTGTTTGTCTCTGGTATCTTCCTGACCTGGTTTCTATGACATAAAACCTCGGAGGACAAATTTGCACTGCACAATAATTCCAAGTACTCCTCCTTCAGTTGCTTTTCAATGTGTTTTCGTCGTTGTTGCAACCAGCCGATAAAGTTGGGCGACCGAGTCACAAATTGCCGGTAGAGGCCTTCATGTAATTAATTAATAAATAAAAAAAATTTTGGAATTCATTTTCTGAGTGTGTTACTAGTAATTAAACTTTCAACCGCAATTTGTTTGGAAATTTCGGTCATTTATTTAACAGATATCCATTTAATTCAAAGTTTAAAAAAAAATTAAGATTTTATGTGAACTTTTTTACTAAAAAACTTTAATAGTTAGAAAAACCAAAAATTTCAATTTTCAAATTTCCGCCATGGTAAATATTTTTTCTGGGTTTTTAATGAAATGGTTAAAAAACTTTTTCACAAAATTCACCCTGCCAATCGCCTCTGACGCCCGGATGCCCAAAATGTTGTAATTTAGTCAGGAATTGATCCAATGAAAATGGGCGCATTGATGGCACAGGTTGAAAGGGGCATAAATGACGTCGCAGAGGTAGCAATGAAGCGATGTACCTAATTGGGTAACAAATTAGAAATTGTGCCAAAAAAAAAATCAAAAAGTGTTTTGACACCACACCGTTCAAGCGGATTGATGAAGCTCTGAGTGAGCTCCATGAAATGCCGTTCCAATGTGTGCCTTTGTGAGGCCGAATCCCCCGGCTAAAATTTGGCACACTTTAATTAAAATGCTGATTTTTTTAATTTTTTGGCACCCGTTTGAGCAACTTTTGCGCCAACAGTTTGTCATCCGAGAGGAACTGACGATGCGTGGACAACAAACCGCCCATGGCCTGGTTGTCAAGCTGTGCATGGCCAGAAAGTCGTCTAAAAAAGGCATTTTTGTTTGGAGGCCTGACTTGTGAGGCTCAATTTTCGAACACTTTATTGTTTTTGCGTTTCTGAGTACGCGTCCAACTTCCCAGCGTCCGTTGAAGAATGACGCTGCCGCCTCTCTTCCGTTCCCTTTTGCTGAAATTGTTGCTTTTGGTGTTGTTGCTGGTGGTCCCTCGCTTGAGGCGTTGTCATTGAGACGCTGCTGTGAGTTGTTTTTGTTGTTGTTGTTGTGAAAGCAATGGTGGCCAATTTTAAGAATGTGGGGCCAATGCGCAAAAGCTTTCAAGAAAAACGGATTGGTGACGCCGAGCACAAAATTGTTAACACAGCTAAAAGAAAAAATTTAATTAAATTATGAATTATAAAATTGAATTCAATATTTTGAGAAAAGTCTGGATGCTTAAAGGACTTTTTTTTCTTGAAATTTTCTTATGAAAAATTTTTTCTAAAAAAATTTTTGGTAATAGTACCGATGGTACCCCCCCCCCTTTTTCGAAAAATGAAATTTTTTTAAAAATTTTCCGAGTTAAGACTGTATTAAGGGTTTTCATAGTCGGCCAATCCGAATCTGACATTAATTTCGACCTATGTCGAACCCCGGACCAGAACTCGAGCAAAAAGTCGAAAATTCAAATTTCTCATTTTTGGTCTAAATATGGTTTATATGATTTTTTATTAAGGAATTGTCGACTTTTAGTGTGTTTCCCTAAATCTAAGCCGTTTTAGGACCAAAAATGAGAAATTCGAAAATTTGAATTTTCGACTTTATACTCGAGTTCGGGTCCGGGGTTCGACCTAGGTCGAAATTAATATCAGATTCGGATTCTCCGACCCTTAAAACCCCTAATACAGTCTTTAATCGAAAATTTAAAAAAAAAATTCATTTTTCGAAAAAGGGGGGGTACCATCGGTACTATTACCAAATTTTTAATTGTAAGTATGAAATTTTTTGAGGAGGAGGAACGACGGGGAGAATGCTATGAAGTACATCCAAAAACTCTAAATGATTTTTTTTTTGATAGTATAATTTGTACCAATTTTGTCGCGCACTCAATTCAGTAAAATCGGAGTCATGGATGGAGAAGAATGGACGATAATCGCCATAATAACGCAACGGATTGATTAATGTGATCAGTGCGTTGACAAGCGACGAACTCAGTGAAGCGGTCGGTGCCAAAACAAGCAAAGGCTGTTGGAGAGGCACAACAAATAAACAGAAACAGGAAAAGCATTCACAAACAAACTAACTTCGCCAAGCAGTACCAACTCCCAAATCAGCTGAAGATGGGGCAGTAACAGCCAAATCACGCTGAAAGTTGTCGGGAATTAATAATGAATGGACCATAATTTGCATTACACCACATTTACAATGGAAAATTTCGAATTGTAAATGTTCAAATCACTTTTAAACGAACGAGACTTAAATTTTTAAAAATTTATAAAATCAAAAAGATTTTTTTTTCGTTCATCTTTCCGATCCACTTGTTGTCATAACCAAAAACTCGACACTTACAATAGCAAATATGGTTGGTCAAAAAGGGGGGAACGATCAGACAATAGGAAAAAATGGACACTGACTCGTTAAATTGATGATCCGCTTTAATCTCAGAGCTCACAATCATCCGACGTTCACACAAATTGTTGAGGGTATTGGAGTTGTTGTTGTTGTTATTGCAGTGATCGACAAACTCAAACTACAAAATGGGGAGAGTCAATTTCGGGGACGGGTCACATTGGTGTCGCCCATTTTGGCTTCAAACGCAATAACTTTTTCAATTTTTCACCCAAATTAAATAAAGTTTATTGTATGATTAAAGACGATTTACAAGTTTTATTAGCCTGTAAGTTTTCAACAAAATTTGTTAAAGTAAATTTTTCTTGGCCACAACCCGTCAATCTCAACTTTTTATTTTTTAAATTTTTGTTAAAAATTCCAATGGCTCACTTCTTCAGTAAGTTCGTCCGGTTGGCTATTGTATCTTTCGTCATTGTCGATTAGAAAAAGTTTTTCGCACTTTGAAGTTGTACCATTGGTAGTCAATTGCAAATGCTCGACCTTTAAATAAAGTAAAATGATGGAAAGAACAGTTATTCTTTATCCACACCGGAGCAAGTATTTCCCCACTCTCGAGAAAAGTTATTTAAAAATTTTACCACCTAAAAGTTTTTTAGAAAAAATCTAAAAATTTTAGGTTTTTAATTATAGTATAAACCAAAAATATTGTTTAAAAACCATGATACTTTAAAAAATTTTTCTCTGGTTGAAAAGCCCCTGCTGCAGTAATCTTTTCGCATTTGAACCTTAGACAAAAATCCATGACCGTCGGCATTTCTGATGTCAGGAATTGTATAATGAAAATGGAGACCAAACAACGGCAATGAAAGTGGGCATCCAACTTTTGTAGGCGGAGGCCAATGCCGGTCAATTTGAAAACACACTGTGACAGAAAATAATTTTAAATTAATAACAAAAATGTATTAATCACAGACAGGTCCGTCCGTATTTAGGGAGAGAGAGTGGGAATATGCCTTTTTTGAAAATTTGGATAAATTTCCAACACAAAAAAATTCTTCGAGGCGGCCCTTTTCGGTAGTCCCGGATAGCAAATCTCCTGTAAATTTCAAAATCATAAAAAAGCGAAAATTGTTGGTCATTCTATTCGGAAAAACAAAACCGCTAAAAAGAGATATTTTTCGCTTGTATGGCTTATAAAAATTAATCAAGTTTTAAAGTGCCGAAGAGAAAAAAAAATGCCTTCGCCCCCCCCCCCCCGCTCCGAATTTTGTTTGTTTTTTGTTACACGGGCCTGATCACAGAAAAGAGAGAGAGATAGAAGAGACCTGTTTCAATTGCAGTTTCGCCACTTGTGAAAAATGCCAATGCCACCTCGTAAAGAACACGTTGAAAAAGTGTAACCAATGGTAGAACACTGACGAGAACAATGCTCTGGGAAAGGGGAATGTGGCAAAATATTGTGATTGATAAAAAAAACCAATTACTTTCTGAAAATAGCCTCTGGGCAACATCGGGTCGCGTTGACGTCGAAAAAAGGAAAAGCCGTGGAAAAACCGTGGGTCAGGCCATAGCGAGGCGGGCACAATTTCCTCCAATTTGGAAACGCTGTCAAAGCAACAAATGTTTATTTTTTGTCCCTTTTTTAAAATGCATTTACTTGTTTTGCTCATTAAAAGATGCTCTCCGAATACGAAAATGATGCATAGAATCGGAAGAGTCGGAACTGAAATGAATGAATACATATTTTATTGGACTACATATTTTATTGGACATCAAACATAGGGTGCCAAAAACCGTAAAAAATGAAATGAATAAATTATTTAAAAACATATTTCCAAACATTTTTTTACCTATAAAGACAAAAAAGACTAAAAATTTAAGGTTTCTTTATGAAAAAAATTATTGTTTTGACAATTATATACACTATTTCCTGAAAATAATAAGACCTTAAAATCAGTTGTGTAGAGGGTTTTTAAAAATTATGTTTAATTAAAATGTAATATTATAAATTTTTATTACAAAGAAAAACTTTTTCCCGGATAGCTCAATTTTCTCATTTACCCTGGGTTAAGCCCCGTGTGATTCATATTCCGCAAAGGACTGTGACCATAAGTTGACGACGGTGCCGACGAATTTGAGTCCGGAAATGCCGCGTAGCAAAGGTCTGAACGCTCCTGTGCGGATAATGTGGCATCTCCGGGATAAATAACCTTTGAAAATTTTTTAAAAAGCATCTAAGGTAAAAACAACCACAAAACCTCAATGGTTTGGCCCAATTCCAAGTCAAAAGTGACCACACAAAAACAATGGAACCTTAAATAAGAAAAAATATCAGCCCAAAAATAAATGATATTTTATCCAATGCAATAATTAAGAATATTCAAATTTTGAGTTTTATTTAACCAAATTAGGAAGACCTATTTAGTTTGCAATAATTTCGTCTAATCATGGAAACTTTTTTCCGTAATACAATATTTTCGAGGTCGCTTAATCACGAATCTAACATCCAATTTGACCAATCCGATTCCGTAATTTAAAACTTTGATTCGCACTTTTAAAAAATTTTTGCAAACCAAATGTGCCTTTCTCCACTTCTTTAAAATCAAATTTTTAGAAAGCATATCCTTTTAATTATGGCCGCTTATCCTACACAAAATCCAGCAAAATATTCAAAAACACTCATTCAATAAATTGTTTAATTAATAAAACACGACGACACACCATTGACGAAATCTTTTCCAGCACCCAGCAGTTGTCTCCGGCACATTCTCTTCAATTTCATCTGCTGCTGATGCCAATTTAGTGACAAGTGGAGAGCACTTCCCCAGCATTGTCGATGAATTTTATTATTAGCATATATTGAAAATACAATATAAAAATTTCAATTCAAATTTATTATATTAACGAAGGAATTAATTGTGTATGAAACCATTCAATTTAAACTGAACATTTGATTTGAACAAATTTATTAATTTTTTTTAATGGAACTCTTTTTTATGGCAATTAATTTATAATTGGATGAACGCTGAACTAAGGTTATACCATGCATAATTCATTCGTTACATAGGTAACGAAACGGGTTGTATGTACTAGTAATAAGTAAATGCATTCCAAAAACAGGTTTTGGAAAATTAATAGTAATACATTAATTAAAAACGAACGATAAAGGACAAGGACCAATGCAGAGCAACAGCAGCAGACTATTAAGAACAGACATTTTAAAGGTGTTTTTTTATCATCATTTAAATGGGAAAAAAATGGAAATCATAAATTCACTGTCATATTGTACATTTTAACCGTCAGGAAAATATTCAAATGTTATTGTTGTCGATGTTATCGATATCCATATCAACCACCACAATTCTCTTTGCTGTTGTCATTGTCTGTTGCCTGCTCCACCTTGCCCATGCCTTCCTCGATCAGATCGCGGAAAGCGTTCAGCTGCCTTTTCAGTCGATGCTCACGCAAACCGCGCGAAGTCAGCGTGTCAATCAACAAGTCCAATTGCGCAATGTTCTGAATGCACCACCAGCATTCTGTTGAACAATACCTTTCAGCAGTGCTACAAGGAGATCTAAAAAGTAAAAAAAAAAAATAGTTGAATAAGCTAAAGTTTATGGAATGTTCAAAACCAAAATTTATGCTTTTTTGACGTTTTCTTTTAGGAAGCAATTCTCCCCACCGCGCCCCCTAGGAAAAATGGAATTTTTTAGACCTCTAAACCTGTTTATTATTAATTTTTTATAAGGATTTTTTTTCAAACAATCATTTTTCAGTTAAAAAAAAATTAAAAAACTAATTTGTCCAACCTTCCTTCCACATTTTCAGTCAGACGCTGTATGAATAATTCGTCGTCATTTTCATCAACTTTGTCCTCCTTTTTAATGCGCTTTTTGGGACCAGTTTTTGAGGAAGTACATTGAGTGCCAATTTCTTTTACGTCAATATAAGACGGGCAACACTTAAAAAACAATTAAATTTAATAACAAAATGATTTGCCCAATTAAAAAAAAAGATGGTCAACCACCCACCTTTTGCTGTTGTTGAACAAACACTGCATAACCATCGGCTGAGCCAGCAAAGAACCAATAAAATCGGTGGAAACGGTCTTGACCAAGCGGTTCAACGCGACATTTGTTGTTGATTTTGAGAATCTAAAAATAAATTTCGATTGAATAAAAACTTAATTTTTATGTTGAGAATAATACACAAATGATGTTTCGACCCCCGTCCCCCCCCCCTCCCTCATCGTTCGTCGTAATAGGAAGCGGGTAAAATAAACCTCGCCCTCTCTTAAATTTAATTTTTTTCCCCGGCGATGTCAGACCCTAAAATATTAATTTCCCTAAAAATCTAACTCAAAAAGCGCCAAAAATTAGTCATTTTTTGCTGGGAGTTTAGATAGATTGAAGCATACCCGGCATTTCTTCTCTGTTTCATTCAATTTCTGCTCAAACAAATTAATATCAGTTTTCAATGCGGTGAATTTCTTCAAATTGGCATTGTATTCAGCGCTTTGTTTGCGAGACATAAGGGAGAGATCAACTGGTTTTTCATTGGGTACAGTCATATCCTTTTCTAGCAGAGCCAATTGTGTACGCACTTCAGCTAACTAAAAAAATATACAAAATTTTGAAAAAAAAAATTCTTGTTTATGCTCAAAATACCGAACCATGCTAGGGAAAAAAAATCACCGCCACTCCCGAAATTAAATTTTTATTTTTCAAAAAATGGGCCAATTTTCTTAACAAATTTGGTTAAAATGCGCAAAATTTTCATATTTAATTCAAACATGCATTAGTTAGGAAAAATCCACTCCCCAGTAAATTGTTTTCTAGTTATTTTTCCAATATTTTAATAAAAAATTTGCGGAAATTCTCAACCCAATACTTCTCCTTACATCTCTTTCGAGAGTTGCCTTCCTCTGTTGTACTTCAGCAAGTTCCTCCGTGCAATGGTTTTTGATGTAAATGTTGAATGAGTCCGTCGACTGAATTTGCTCGACAAACTGTTCCAAAATAGTCAACTGCGCATGAAAACTCAGTTGGTTGAAAGAACATATGTTGAGATCATCAAGTTGAGTTCGAACATCAAAAAACTATAAAAGATGGAAAATGATTACTTTCAAATCAAATTTGGTTTTGAAAACTTAGTAATTGAATTTATTCTGGAATTTTATTTTTTTTCAAAAAGATCTAATAGAAAAATTAATGCAAAATTATAACACTTTGTCAAATGAGTTTGCATGAACTTTACAGAAAATTATTTTTATTTATTTTTTACCTTGTCACTTTTCGTTGCTTTTTCATTATTTCCATCACCAACAAATCCGTCTGTATTGTCACTGTTCAATGGACGTGATTTGGTTGGAGAGGTCACCACATTGTTTCGACTGCTGGTCCTATCATCATCGCCATCACCATGATTCTAAATGTATTTTTCATGTTGCCTCTTCACCACAGTGCACATGGACAATGGACTTGCCAGAATGTCGGTGAATGTCAACAATTTCTTGACCACGTCCAACAGATTTTGCTCAGTTTGCTCCATTGTCGGCGACACCACCCTTTTAATGGGACGCGAGCGCAACGAACAAACTGGCACTTGTTGAACATCAGGTTCAGAAAGGGCTGTTGATTTCAGCTAAACATGTCTTTTGGTTTCTTTTTTTATAGAAATTTTGGGCCCCAAAAATAGTAAAAAAAAAATGGCTTTTTTTTGTCAAAAAACGACTATTTATTCATACTATGAAAATTTAAAAAAAAATGAAAATTTTTTCTTTTTACCCAAAGCAAAAAAAAATGTATAATTTTTTATGGGTTACGGTCTGGATACAAACATACCTCCGCTTTATTAATGTCGGTTAAAAAGGTGGTGAACAAACGGAGCACAGGTAAAACATTTTCCATGTAACCCATCGAACCATCAGCAGCCATTGAAGTGAGCAGTTTTTCTTCAAAAATATGCAAAAAAGAATTGAAATTAAAAGACATGCATCAGTCTTTAAAAATAAATTATAAATTAATACATAGAATAATTTGTTACTGACCGGCACTTATTCTCCTAATGCCTTTGTTGTGTTTGTTTTTGCCACTCAAAAAGTCGACATGCGAGTGAATGAATTGTGTCAGCGCCAATGCTGAAAAAAAATTTTTTTTTTTTTTTTGTAAAATTCCAATTCCATTTTAAAATTGTACCTCGTCCAAAATGTTGACCAATCTGCTGCTGATTCGTCGTAAATACCGGCTGCAGCTGAACAACTTTGGTAAACTGTTCAGGCTCTAGTACGACAGAGTCCTCATATTTCTAGGAGGGAAAAACTTTTTAAACTTGAGTTTTATATATTGTAAAAAATGAAAACGTTTTCTCCAACCCCTCACACCAGTATGAAGCCTAGTAAGTCCCACCCCCGAGTGCAGTACGTTCCCCCCCCCCCCCCCGCTGTTTTCACAGAAATTTGTCTTAAATTTTTTTACTAACAGATTTTTCAAGTTAAAAATTTTAGATAAATTCTAAAAAAAAAAATTTTTTTATGGTGAATTTGCTAGGCTTCATGCTGATGTGAGGGGTTGAAGAAAACCGATTTTTTTAATACCCCCGATTTGAAAGATATCAACAATTGGTCAAAGTGCGGGTTTGCCTTTGGCATCTTTGTCTCGTCAAACATGCGTCGGAATTCTTTCCGTTCCGCCATTGGAATTCCACGCCTGGAAATGGGAATATTTTCGATTTGATTAATCAAAATTTAAAAAAAAAATCACACATTTTCGTTTCTCGTTCCTTTTTGGCCAATTCCATTTGGACCAAATAACGCAAAAATGGATTCTGTATTTTGTCAACACCATCATTGTCGAGACGGACTATGAAGAAAAGAAACAATCAGTAATAGAATTGGTCATTCGTTAGTATGTTTTGCTACCTGTTGTAAATGCAAGATTCTTGGCCAGCGATTCTCGGTCCAATTCATTGAACGATTTCTTCAATCTTTAAAATAAAAAGATTTATATACCTATATATATATGTAAATACCCAATTTTCGTAGCGCTACTTAAAAATTTGCATTTTTTGTAAAATTATCATGCATAAAAAAAGTGGAGGAGGGGTCAACCCAGGCCCGTAGTCAGAAAAAAAAAATCGGAGGGGGGAATCCAAACACTTTTTTTTGCTCTTCGGGTCAAAATAGCTTTCAAAAAATGATTGATTATTATTAAGTATCGCCGGTTTAGCTATCCAACTTGGCCACACCTGTTCACAAAGCGTTGAACACGCCTCTGCTCATTGTCCGCCTTGGCGAGCATTTCTTCAGCATTATCCAATTTAGTGGCTTTGCTGTTAGTAGGCACAGTTGTCTTTAAAAATACAAATTATACATAGCAACTGCGAATCGAACCGGTGACGGTAACATACCTTCAGCGGACGGCAAGGTGGTGAAATTGAATCAGAAACAGCGGTAGGAGAAGTTGAGGTGATTGCAATGATTGACGAAGAGCTTGAAGTGGACAATGAGCCGGGACTGCTGCGTTTCCTTGGCTGCTTCTGCTGAAAATCATTAGAAGTCTCAAAGTTTAAAAATGTATATAAAGAAAACATGTGAATGGAAACAGGCCACTCTCCTTTTGTACATAGTATTATGAAGAATTAGCTATTTTCACCTTAAGATCGGTGTTATTTTGCCATTGTTGTTGACCCATCGGTGGAACAGGAGTTGGAGCACTGTTTTTTGTCATTGTCCCAAAGAAACGGCTGAGTGTCTATTAATAAAAAAAAAATTTAAACTGAATATAAAAACTGTTTGTTGGTTCTGTTTCAAATGCCAGGAAAACCTGTTGCTTCAGTCTGGGTGTTTTGCCTTTGTCCGTCAACTCCATTGGTTTGCTGTTCTCGTCGGGAGTTGTGCTGGTTCGATCTGTGCCCGCCATGCGCGCTTTTGTCCGCTGCTCGCGGTCGCGCTGAAGACGACGTCGTTCAGCACTTAATTTTACACAAAACAGTTAAACATATTATATTTAAATTTTTTTTAAATTAATTATTGTCATAAACCTAGTTTGTAGCTCTTCAGCAACTGTAGGCCAAATTAATTTTATTTTTCCCATAAATGTTTAAAAGCTAGGAAATAAGAATCATTTTTATGATTGGTGAACAAAATACAAAACAAATAATGCAGAAAAAAATGAAAATTGTTAAGGATGCATATGAAAAACACGCAATGTGAAGCGTAAGCAAAGCTTTTAAAAAATTTCAAACACCAAAATTATTTGAATTTCATAATCTTGACATACTGTTTTCCCGTTAAATGTAATTTCAAAAACTCATTTTATTGTGTTTTTGGTGAATTAAACTGTCACCCCATGTATTTTTTAACCTGCTGTTCAAATCGATTTCGCGTAAAAAAATCTGCATTAAATTAAGTTTATTCAGTCAATCAAAAATTAATTTGAAGAGATTGGAATACATTGCATTTTAACGACCACAAGTACATACGAAATATAAAAAAATTGCATACAATGTCTGGCAATACATAGCTTTTTGCTTGACATATTTCACCCATTTACAAGCAACAATTTTAAGAAAGAATGAAGAATAAACAATTAAACATCGATTATAAATTAAAAAGGCAAAATTGTGGAAACAAAATGATGGGAATTCTTAATTAGGCATCGCATGTGGCATGGAACTCAACGCGTCGATCAATTTCGCTGGTCACCTGATCAATCTGATCACTGAGTTCCTCAATTGAGGTGTGAAAATTGTTCAGTTCCACGTCTAATGAATCAGCACGTTCAATCAGAGCTAAAAATAAAAAAAACAAAAAATAAATTAATAAAAAATAGCCCACAAATTTTCTCTTCCCGACTCCGCTTAATCTTTGCCAACAATTCGGTTGTGCGCTTGCGCAACTCTTCCGCCCGCTGTTTCCGCTCCTCATTTCCGCCTTCTTTCTCTTCCAATAAAGCTAACACTTTGTCGTAGGTGGACTGAAATTAAAAAAAAATTAATGTATAATAGGCATTATTATGTGTTTGATAAAAATGGTCCTCTCTGAACCACATTTAAAAATAAACAAAAAATTTAATTTGGGAAAGAGTTTGATAACTAATTTTGGAATTCGGAAAACATATGCCAAATGCAATAAAACTAAACAGCAAAACGATATATTTTTTCATAAACTCAAGTCGAAAATCTTGGGGACCGTCCCCTGATTTACACAATTAAATAATTTTCTATACATATCATTTTAAATTGTTTCTCACCTTCATCGCATTGTGTTTTTGCTCAACTTGGTCCGCAATTTCCGATGCGCCGGCGGCGCTTTGGCCGGCCGCCTTTGTGTTGGACATAATTTTAATGTATTCCGCTTTGAGATGGTCTTAAAATGAAAAAAGAAAAATTGAATTTTTTTATTTTTTCGGTTGTTTTTTCACCAGTCATGTTGACCAATTTCCGAGTTCGATCGGTTGCTTCGTCAACACGTGACTCCAATGATTTGACCTCATCTTCTGTCAATGAAAGGGTGGACCTGAAGAGAAACATAAAAAATTTTTCAATTATATACATAAGTATGCATAATTGTAGACCGGATGGGATCAGAGCCCCGCCTGGACTTTTGCCGAAGGTTCACGAAAAAAAAAATTTTTTTTTTTTTTTGTACCAGCGTATTTTTTTTCTTGAAATTTTCTTAGAAAAAAATTCTGATTTTTTCATTAAGAATTTTTTAAATTAAAATTGGAAACGGCGGTGGGGGAGGGGGGGGGAGTGAACTGCTCCCGTAAATGATGACTTTGTCTTTTCAATGCTGGCATTGGCTTCGTCCAGTGTCATCTGCGCTTGTTTCTGAGCCTCCTCCGCCTTGTCCAGCGACTCCTTGATGCCGACCGTGACATCTTGCGTATAATTCAGTGTTAATTTTTCAATTTTTTATATAATTAATGTTCATCATTTTACTGTGGATTGACGCTGCCCTTTGGCTGGCTTTCTCGGCCTTTGCCTGCAACTCCGAAGCAGCCGTTTTGTTGGCATGCGTTTCAGTCAAAATTTTCTCGGGTTCTTTTGCCTCGTAAACTTTTTGGCGAATCTTGAAATAAAGAAAAATGGGGAAGAAATTTTTAAAAAAAAGTAATTTTTAAGGTTTTCCTATAAAGGTTCAATAATTTTTTACGTTTTCAGAAAGTTGTCGAATTTGTTCCTCATTGAATGGAATTGTGATGTTCAAAATGTGTTCAACCTTGGCACTGATGTCTTCGGGTCTAAAATTAAAACAATTCGTTTAAATAAATTATTTAAAAATTGTTTATTGTAAATTTGACCTATGCCTTTCGGATTCAAGGAAATTTTTGATTTGCTCAATTTGTGACACCAATGCATCATGGGTTTTGTTGATACGTTCGGACTAAATTTTAAATTTTGACATATTTTTCGTCTTTTTTTTTTCAAATTTTGCCTCTCTTTTGGAGTTTTCCAATGCCTTTTCCGTTGATTTGCGTGCCTCCTGCGTTTTGGGCAGCACATCTCGCACTTTTTTCAGAAGCTTTATATAATAAACAATCATTATTAGATAAATTAAATAAAACGCATTTTTAAATATTTATGAAAAACAAAAATTAAATAAATAAAAATAATTCACCTCTTCAGCTTCTTTTTGCTTTGTCTCCACCTTTTCGAGAGCTTCGTGTGCAAAATGTTTGGCTTGTTCTGCTTTATACACGGAGCCTAATATAATAACGTAATACAATTTAAATAATGGGAAATTTTAAAAAATATATTTTTTAATTATTGCATTATATATAATAATTTCAAATTTGATGTGCCTGGACACGATGAACCGCCACAACGTGAACAGGTTGGACCAGGTCCACCACACACGGCATCGCATGGAGCAGAGTCGGCACCACAAACTTCCAAATTCAATGCGGGCAGGGCACCATCGATGGAAGAAATCTGGCAAATTAAAAAATGTTTTAAAAATGAAATAGCCATTAATTAATTAAACGCACTGTGTTGCTGATGTCCTCTAAGCGCGCCTTGTTCTCCTCATATTGACGGTCAAAGTCACGTTTGTGCTCATTGAGCAACTGCTCTGCCCTGAGTCGATCAGACTCGGATTGGCTGAATTTTGGAATAATAATAACAAAAACAAAAAAATATTAAATTAGGTAATTAACAATTTTATGAAAATTTTAACATTTTTTCTATGAAAATTTTAAAGTTTTGATAAATTTTAAAATAATCTCTCGGGGGGGGGGAGGAGTAAAGTGCAGCCCCTCAACCTGATCAATTCCAACTGTTGAGCAATGACGCGTTCTGCTTCCGCCGATTTTCGACTGCTTTCCTCCACGATTTCGGCAGCACCCTGCGTTTTTTTGGAAATAAAATTTTCAAATTTCCCAAAACTCCTCATTTTCACCTTGATGTCGCCCTGTCGGATTTTGTCCGCCCGTTCCGTCAAATTGTTGGCCAACTGCACAATTTGTTGTGCACTCTCATTCAGATTCTAAAAAAAATGTTGCCCCAAATTTTTTAAATTTTCCATTTTTTTGTACCTTAACCCCCTCCTCCGCCAGATTGACTTCTGTGCTGACGCGGGTCACTCGTTGATTCTTTTCCGCCAACATTTCCCGCGTTGTGTCTATTTGCTTTTGCAGGTGATCCATCTGTCGACGAAGTTGTTCCATGTCTTCCTGTTTAACGGAGGAAATAAATGTTAAATTAACAAATTTTATGGTATGAAAAATCTGTTCCGATAAAATAAAAATACATTTAAAATTGTGAACCGCCCAATTCATCGGGGCCATCTCACCGCGGTCAAAGTACGCGAGTTGGACCGCGGCGACATGGCAACGCCGAATTGGCCGCGACGAAATTAACCAATATAGAAAAAAGATTTTTACTTTTGTTATGTTTATGCCTTCCATGCGTCGTTTCACTTCACCAATTTTATTTTCCATCTCAACAAAAGTGTCATCATATTCCGAGGAAATTCCTGAAATTAATACAAATTTTTTACTGGTTTTTTCACAAAATTTCACACCGGTGTCCTCAATGTTATTGGCACGGCTGATCAGTGTTTCCAACTCTTGGCCAACTGTTTGCAAAATTGCGTCCCAATTGTCAAAGCATTCGCCGCACGCTTGGCAACGAGGCCATACGCCAGTGTAACTGTTCAATGTGATTAGTGAATTTTTAAAATCATTTTTTAAATTAATTTGTGGCGTTATGTTTACCCTCGTGCGCATTGGTTACACTTTGGGCCTCCGCTGCCCGGTTTGCACACGCAGTTCCCCGTCTGCCGATCGCACTGCAGCGTTTGCGATCCATAGGTGTCGCACTCGCAAGGCATGCATTCCCCAGCCAGTGGATTACCTAAAAAATAATAATAATTGGCCAAAATTGTTTTTTTTTTTCAAATTTGCACCCCAATAAAAGTCTTGGCAATCCGCGCAAGTTCGTCCCCCTCTTCCTTGTTTGCAATGGCATTGTCCATCAATGTCGTTACACTTAAAAAAAATTATTTAATAATTAATTTTGAGTAAAATGAATTGAGCAGGACAAAATTAAAACCAGCAGCTGGTCTATAAAGTATCAGGCGAATTTTTTTAGGGGTCCCAAAAAATAAAATAGTAAAAAGGAAACCAACCTTCAAATATGATTCACCCGTGCTTGGGTCAATGTTCACGCCGTTAGGGTCACATGCACACGCCGAACAGCCTGATAATGTTGTTGGAATGAATGCAATCAAATATTTATTTTAAGAAATATTTTTGACTGAACGGCGCAAATGTCTTATTTTTCTGGGCGACACAAATATCGAGACGCAAAAGTCGAAATACTGAGATCATACTGAGATCCCACCCCCTCCCTCGGCAAGTCCATCCATCAGCCTCTAAATTAAAAATTCGCGCATCCCACCTTTGCCGCTGGCCAAATCGTAGTGGAGCGGTGCGCACTGGTCACACTGGGGCCCGACCACATTGGCAAAGCATGGGCATTGGCCAGACACACGATCGCAAGAGCCAGCACTCGAATTGGTGCCCAAATTGTTGCAAACGCAACTGTAGGAAAGATTTGAAAAATGTCCGTTAAAAACATTTCGCCAAATTATTCCCGCCGCCCCGACCCACTCCCCACCGTGTGCATGTGCGTGCTTGCGCATCGCCAAAAAATCCGTCCACACAGTGCTGACATTGGTCTCCGTCCGTGTTGTACAAGCATTTCAAGCAGTCCCCAGTCGTCGCATCACAACTCTCCGGCACCTTTCAGGAAGGAATCAAATAAATTATTTTTGGTTTCCAAAGCATCGCAAAATCACAAACATTCAAATCGATGTTCCCATTGCAGTCACATTTTTCACAGGAGCCGCTAAATATGTTCAAATTGAATTATAATATGCTGAGGAATGTGATAAGAATCAAAGGCAATAATTTTACCCGATTTCGCGCGGATTTCCCCAATAATTGACGGCACACTGATCACAACGCTCGCCAGCATAACCAGACCTACAACAGTGATCAATACAGTTCAGTACACACAGCGAGAGAAAATCGATTTGGAAATTGATTAGTTAGTCACACTGCAAACCGGCAATTGCATGTGACTGTCGGACTCGGCGGTGGCGTCAAATAGCATGAGTCAGCATGTTGGAAGCCCGAGCCCGGCCCACCCGGACAGGGGCATGGCTTGCAAGGCAAGTTGATGCCAAGCCGAGGGTCGCCGTAGTAACCGTCCACACAACTTGAATTTAAAATTATGAAATGAATTAATTATGTATTTTTTGGAGGAAATGGTTTGATTTGGGACGGGAGAGAGTGACCGACCGTTCACAATGTGTGCCATCGGTAAGGTTGCGACAGTCAATGCATGCGCCTGTTCGTTGATCACAAATGGACGCGTGCCCATTGCATTGGCAGGTGCGACATTCCGGAAAATTCCTGGACAAATATTCAAGTCATAAATATTTTGTAAATTAAATTGCTTTTTTTCCACACCCGCATCGTTTTTCCTACTTTGAAAAAATTTTAAAAAATGAAAAAAATTTTTTTCATAGAAATTTTTTCTGGTAAAAATTAGATAAAAACAAAATCGAAAAAAAGTTTAAGAAATTAAAAAAAAAATTCTTGTTTTTTTTAATTTTCTCGGGTGGGTGGGGTAAGCTGATCCTACCAGAAGCCTGGTTGGCATTGGTTGCATTGGCGTCCAGTGATGCCGCGTTCACGGCACTCGCATTGACCCGATTGTTTGTCGCACGCCTTAAATATGATGGAACAAATTTTGAAATGTTTATAGTAATCACATGAGGTAAAACAAACATTTGAAAGTGACCCGACACTGTCACAATCGCAAGACGAACAGCCGGATGGACCAAATCCGTAAGTGCCAACCGCGCAACGGTCACAACTTTAGTATGAATAAACAGGGTTAGCGGGTCTGATCCTGATAACCATTTCCGGGTGAAATTCCCGACCCAGACACTATATTCATCAGATCCCGATGCGCTAACCATTAAGATGCTAATCCCCCCAAAAATGCTGCTTTTTTTTTGAAATTGAAAGATTTTGTGGGATGAATCCTGTAGGATCCGTCCCGAAAAATTTTTTTGTTCCAGTATCGCAGCAGTATCCGAAAATTTGAAATTTCCGGTCTCTAGTCAGATAAAATTTTTAAAAAAAATGATGCCCACCGTCTTCCAACAACATTTGGTTTACATTCGCATTGACCACCCTTTGGCTCACAAATGCCGGACACAGAACCTGTAAATTTTAAGTAAAAGTATGTTTTTCTTTTCGTTTTTGCTGTCTCAAAAAACGCGACCCACCCGTAAGGTCACATTCGCACTCATGTGCCTTCTGGAAAATTTCACCAGCCACAACGCACACATACTGCAAACATTCGGCCGGCATTTGCTGCGCGGGTGTCAGCCCGAGAGTGAACGCACGGCATTGGTAACTGACAAATGAAAACATCAAAATTTTCGAATTTTCTAATTTTCTTTTTTTTACTGTTCATAATATTGTTTTCGCGTCATCGCTTGAACGTCAGGGCCTTTGAAAATTTGAAGACTGTCGGTTGGCGGAGCAATTACAATTGAATCGACAAGGGCCTGGAAATTTTATGTTCATGTGCCAAAATGAGAAATTTTTTCAAATTTTTCTTCTCGGCAACCCCCGCCGGTTTGCCCAATGAACCCTTAAATTCGTTTAAAATTTTGGTAAATTGAAGAATAGGTATCACTTGACTAAATATAGAAATGATAGATCATTTGGTACTCTTGGTCTGTAATTTTTATAGAAAACATTTTAGACCGAATTATTATAGTCCAGAGGGCTGAAAATACCCCTTCGGGACTAAACTGTCCAATGTCTAAAAAGGAGGAATGGTCGAAAAATGTATCGAACAATTATTCCTCGCAGTCTGTAAATGTACGAATTCGAAATCGACTCGGGATAAATTGGTGGGTATAAAGTAGGTAATAAAATTTACATGCACACGGATGTCCGGTGCGCCGCGCCGTTTCTCGCCAAAGTAAAGCCGTATTTCGTAGCGAGTGTCGGATTCCAAACAAATGGCAGGGTGAATTTCGTAAAAGCGGGATCGAGGAGGCAGCCTTAAAAAAAGAAGTAAATATTATTAAAATGCACAATTGTATGTACACACCTAGCCGATATGAAATCATCCGATGGCATGGCATTGGCACAAATGCTGTCAGGGTTCGGGTCTCCGGGTCGGACAATGGTAATTTTGAGGTCCTCCCATCCGATTGGGTCTGAAAACATTCAAATTGGATTTACAATTAATTTTGAAAAATTAATTAAAAAAACACCATCTGGAGCAATCTCATAGCGCACAACCAAATTGTAGTGGCCAGTTTTTGTCAGACCTTCCACCTTTTAATTGAAAAATTAAGCGTAATTTTTATTAACTTAAAAAACAATTGAAATATTTGCAAATTTTGGGTAAGGCATTTATATATATATTTGTAATTATTTCAGTTTTTACCACAAATGTGAGGTTGGTGTTTTCGCGCACTCGAACAAAACCCTCGCCCGTCCATGTCCGGGGCCGATCCGGCGAAAATTCGCGCACCACACTTTCGGCATTGTTTGGCATTGATAGGATGGATTCTGCCTGCAAATGTTTTTTTTTGTTAAAGAAGAAGAACAAATACAAAAAGAATTTTAAAACCCAATTTAAATTTTAATTATTTAAATGATTGAATGAAACACCTAAATATTTTTGTGGTTTGAAAAAAAAAAATCGGGTTTCAACTTTTCTCGAATAGAGAAATGACTATCAAATTTTCAATTAATAATGCATTTTAAATAAAATAAAATTAGGTAGAGATTTTTTTTGCCTCGAAAGTGAATTCGTCGATGGTTGGGCAATAATAACCACTGGTGGTTATATTGCAGCGGCGTCCTTCAAAGTTCGGTTTGCACCTGCATTTGCCCTCTTCAGCAGTGCAATGGGTACTCTTCAAAAATGAATTAAATTAATAAAATATTTCATTTTTAATGATTAATTAATTATAATTTTGTTTTATTTCGATTTAAAGCACTGACTTCAGAGCCGCCAGGATCACAGTCACAATGTTTGCAGCCATTTGTGTCATTGGACAGACTTAAATGATATTTACATAAATAAAATAAAAATATTAATTTAAAAAATTTGCCAAACCCATAGTGTTCAGGCAAACATTGGTCACAGAATTGGCCAGTCACCTAAGTGAATTGAATTAATAATTTTAAAAATTGTATTAATTAGAGCCCGAAATTTGAAATGGCCGAGACCGGGACATGGAAAATGGGCCAAAACCGGGATATGTAAAATAGACCGAGACGCGACCCCGTGACTCCTGTTTTCAAAAAAAAAAAAAAAAAATTTTTTTTTGAAATTTTCTTATAAATTTTTTGTTTTTTTTTAAATGTCTGTTCGGGATAAAAATGTCGGCACATAAAAATGAAAAGAAAAAGATGGCACCACTCACCAAAGGTTTACACCGACATTCGCCCGTTTGTTTGTCACATCCCTGGTTGTGCAGTGTGCCAATGGTTCTGCATCCGCACAATTTGCAGCCCAACGGGTTGTCCGTTGACAAATCCCAAAAGCCATTCTTACAACGATCACAGCTAATGGAAAAAAAAAATTTAAAAATTTTTTAAATTGGACATTTTGTCATTTCTGTTTCCCCACTTCTGTCCCTCCACATTGTCCTTGCAATAGCATCGTCCGGCCACCAATTGTCGCTGTGGGTCCTCCTCACCCACACAAATGCCTTCATTTTTGGAGCCCCGTCTATCGCATTGGCACGGCCGACACACATATGGATCCCGAATTATTCTACAAAAATTAATTAAATCAATTTAATGTTGGGTACTGAGAGAGAGAAAAACGCGGCTTTTATGTATCTTAAAAATTGTTGTGCGCCAACACTGGCGCCTTTTCTCTCGCCCTTTTTTCATAACCGAAAAAAATCAATCAAATTTTGAAATTGAAAATGCATTCAAATTCCGTCAAACCTCTGTGGGTCTCTGTAAAAGTACGGCTTGCACTGTTCGCAATTTTTGCCCTGCGTATTGTGCTGACAGTCGTCGCACACTCCGCCCGACACAAAACCGGATGCATTGTACACAGCCCAATCAAAATGGCACCTAAAAACAGGGGGCAGGAGGTAATTGATAGAAAAATTTAGGCATTTTTTTTCAACTCCACCTTGTGCCATGTTCATTGCATTCGCATCGTCGACACTCGTTGGATTGGTCGCCAATGCCTGGCCGCCATGGAGCATCGTTGTAGAAATCCTTTTACAATATGTGCAATAAAATAAAATTATCGAAAAAACATTTTGTAATTAAAATAATTAATTGAACCCCACCTGGCATTGGTCACAATTCAGTCCCTTTGTGTTATGTGTGCATTCACAACGGCCATGGACCATGTCGGGGAGACTGAAAAATTGGGGATCATTGGGGGCGGTAAATTTTTGTAATATTTAAATGCGATTTGCTAACAGATTTTGTCGAAAAATGAAAAATTTTGCGCTTTTTAGCTAATTGTGAGCGACGACTTTTTTGTTTTTAAAAAACGCCCTTCCAATTTTCGCGATTTTGAGCAAATTTTTTTAAGAAAAATTAAGATTTTGGAGTGGAAATTTTTTTTGACTTTCTAATGAATTTGTTAGGAAATTTCCAAAATTTGCGAGCACACCACTCTCGCTGCGCAATTAATTTAAATATTTTTTAAAAATCTCAACAAAAAACAAAACAAAACAAACTTTGCCGCATGTAGCGGTTCATCACCGACGGACACGCATCGCTGGGCATGCCCGTAGCAGGAACACGAGCCGCGGACCACCAATTCATAAATAGCATACCTTAATTAGAAAACATTATATGTAGGGGGTGGATGATGCCAAAGGCGTAGCCAGGTAGCGGGGGCTAAACGCCCCCCCCCCCCCCGAAACCCAAAAAAGTAACAAACTGGGTTGATTCTCAAAAATTTTACCGGCGGTGCCGATATTTTTGAAAAACAGAGACAAAAATGGGAAAAAATGGTATTTTTTGGTAAAAAAAAAAACGGTTAAAAATTTTTAATACACCCCCCCCCCCTCTAATTTGGGGTTTAAAAAATCGAAAAATACACCCCTAAAAACCGAATTTTTGACACTTCAGCCCCCTCTCGTGCAACCCTAATGCACATAATTTTGGCTGACCGACCAATATTTTTCGTCAATGTCCGGCCGAGAGTCCAACAGGTCGTCGCCAAGTGTGTGCAATTTGGTGAAATTAATGCGCAAATTGGTTATTTTTAACAGTTCCGCAATCTCCGGTGCGTATGGGTCCTCCGTGGGAATGTGAGGCGAAATCACTTTGTAAACCAACTGAATAATTATTGTTAGTTTGTATACCGTATTTATTCTATTATTAGACCCGGCTCTTTATTGTTCGACCCCCCTCAAAGGGGGGTCTTAAATCCGTGGAGGGGGGGGGGGGGGGGAAGAGTCGAATAATCGAAGAAATACCGTTTATTGTTTTATGGCAATGAATGACAATTTTTTAAAAATTAAAAAAATTCTGCACCTCTCCGCCAGTTGCCGGTTCAAAACTGCTATATTTTTTGGTACAAATGACATCATTGTGCTTTCTGGGAGGCCCCTCGGGAATGCTGAAACTCGATTTTTTTTTATAATATTTATTTATTTTTGTTTTTTTTGCCTACTTCGGGAATGAGGCCGAGCAATCATAGGCGAAATAGCGGTAAATGGTCCTGAAAAGGCAATAATTATTTTTTTGGCGATTGTCTCTAAATTTTGATGAATATGTAAATCTGGCGAAATATTGCCTGTTAATTTTTTTATACCAAGTTTTGCCAAAATCCTTGGATCGCTCAATGAACATTGCTGCTGGACGAAATGAGCGAAAAATCATGATCAGATGGGTGAAGTGAAATTCTGCCTCCAGATCAAGTTGAATTGAAACATTCTGCAGAATGAGACAAATAATTATTAAGAATATTTTGGGCTCGGAATACAATTTCTGAAATTTTTGGGCTCGAAAAACCGATTTCTGTTTTTTTTTTGGGCCGTCGGAAAAACAAGGGATTTATTTATTTACGTCCCAATTAATTAAAAAAGCATTAAATTATTTTAATTCAAAATAAAAATATTAATGCATTGAATCGACCTGTACTCCATTCTCGGATTGCCACCAGCTGCTTGTGCGATTTTCATAGCTCTGCAAATTGAATTGAGAATAACATTTTTAATGATAAAATAATAAAAATTAAAAGAAATTTAAAAAATAATAATTAATTTATTTTAATTTATGCCCCACATTTTCCAGTACAACATTTTCAATGCGATGACTGTGCATGCCGGCAACACCTAAAAAATAAATGATCAAAATAATACATTTCATTAAAATGACACCCTTTTGTTTACCGGATGACCATGGTTGGCGCGAGTCGCACAAAGAGCATTTCTTAAATTAATTAGTTAATTAATCAAATAAATTTTTAAAAAAACGATAAAATTTTACATCGACTTCGAGGTGCGACACAATGCAATATGGCTGGGGCTTTCTTATACCTGAACAAAATTAAGCAACAGAATGTAAAATTTGTGTTCAAATTTATTACCGCATGTTGAAGTGGCGTGGAGCTTTTGTCTGTAATAAAAAAAAATTAAATAAAATATTTGTAATAAAATGGATTTATTATTTGGGCCCGGATGAAATCGGGACTTAAAATTCCGCGCTGCATAATTATTAAATAATTTAAAAACTCTACTTTCTCCCAATTAGCAAATTCCCTGTTGCCGGATAGCACGATCTGTCCGTGCACAGGTCTTCGTCCTCAAAAAGTGCCCTGCACTTGGCCAAAATGGTGCAGAGGAAAAACAATAAACTTAATAATAAAAGACTATAATTTAATTTAATTTAATTTTTTTTTTTACATTGGCCTCCCATTCGGACGCATATCACTGGCACGAAAATGGAAATGTGTAAATAATTATTCTTAATTAAAATATTTATGAATGGCTGTATAAAATAAAATATGATTTGAGAGGCTTTTAAAAACGGAAAAAAAATTCTTAGAACTTGAAGTAAAGAAATTGACTAAATAATCAATTATCTTTAAGTAAAACAGGCAAATGGCCGGAGGAATGGGCGAAGAATATGTGGACGCAGCAGAACCTGAGGGGGGGGGGGGGGGGGGCTTGGGTCATCTTCCTTCATACCGACCGCCGCTGGGGTCGTCCGACGGCGGGTCGGAAAGGTGTCCCCTCTTTATCGTCCGTCCCTCTTCTGCCCCACCGGAGGGGGGGGGGGGGGGGGGGGGGGGGGGTGAAGGGTCGGTGGGCCGCTAAACTCCTTCCCATCCCCCCCCCATCAGTGGCGCCCAACGCCATCGATTAAAGATGATGGTAATTTGCGGGAGGAGCGGGTGGGGGCGGGTGAATAACTCAACAACTAACGGGGAACGGACGACGGACGGACGGACGGACGGACGGAATGAAGAAGGCTATTCTTCTTATTATTATTATTGTACGCTAGACCAAGCAGCAGGTGTGGGTGGATGGATAGGTTAGTAATGGGCACATTTTTAAAATACTTTGCATATTAAATTGCTTAATTTTAAAAAAATAAAATTTTGTTTATCTCAATTTTTTTTTTTTATAAAAAATAAAATAAGAGAGAGACAAATTGCGAAAATTGGTCTTTTCTCTCGGATCGCCATCCACCCATTGGGCTCTTTGCCTATGAGTGAAGAAAACAGGCAATCAAATTGACGGAAGATTAATTGGTGGAACGAAGCATTGAAACAAAGCACAATCGATTTGAAAGTTGGAAGTTATTGAGCATAGTCACCAAACTCAAAAATGCTTAAAAACAGTTGAATAAATGTAAAAGGGTTCGAAATTAGTCGAGAAAATAGAATTAAGGACACAATAGGAACTATGATCAATATTTTCCGATTTGTGTTCTCTTGAGTGATGGTAGCCATTTATCAGCAACCATCGTACCTCAAGCGCCATAATTCAATTTTTTCTGGTAATCCAATGATTAAATGATACTAATTGTAAATACGAATTGAATATGCTCATTTTCGGTAATTAATTACAATTGTAAATGTAATTGGAAAATGATCCAATGATTAAATGATAAAATTGTAAACACGAATTGAAAATGCTCATTTTTCGGTATTAAATTACAATTGTAAATGTAATTGGAAAATGATCCAATGATTAAATGATAATAATTGTAAACACGAATTGAAAATGCTCAGTTTACGGTAATTAAATTACAATTGTAATGCAATCGGAAAATGATGCAATGATTAAATGATAATAATTGTAAACACGAATTGAAAATGCTCATTTTTCGGTAATTAAATTACAATTGTAATGCAATCGGAAAATGATGCCAATGATTAAATGATAATAATTGTAAACACGAATTGAAAATGCTCAGTTTACGGTAATTAATTACAATTGTAATGTAATCGGAAAATGATGCCAATGATTAAATGATAATAATTGTAAACACGAATTGAAAATGCTCATTTTCGGTAATTAATTACAATTGTAATGTAATCGGAAAATGATCCAATGATTAAATGATAATAATTGTAAACACGAATTGAAAATGCTCATTTTTCGGTAATTAAATTACAATTGTAAATGTAATTGGAAAATGATCCAATGATTAAATGATAATAATTGTAAACACGAATTGAAAATGCTCATTTTCGGTATTAATTACAATTGTAAATGTAATTGGAAAATGATCCAATGATTAAATGATAATAATTGTAAACACGAATTGAAAATGCTCAGTTTACGGTAATTAAATTACAATTGTAATGCAATCGGAAAATGATGCAATGATTAAATGATAATAATTGTAAACACGAATTGAAAATGCTCATTTTTCGGTAATTAAATTACAATTGTAAATGTAATTGGAAAATGATCCAATGATTAAATGATAATATTTGTAAATACGAATTGAAAATGCTCATTTTCGGTAATTAATTACAATTGTAAATGTAATTGGAAAATGATCCAATGATTAAATGATAATAATTGTAAACACGAATTGAAAATGCTCATTTTCGGTAATTAATTACAATTGTAATGCAATCGGAAAATGATGCAATGATTAAATGATAATAATTGTAAACACGAATTAAAATGCTCAGTTTACGGTAATTAAATTACAATTGTAATGCAATCGGAAAATGATGCAATGATTAAATGATAATAATTGTAAACACGAATTGAAAATGCTCATTTTCGGTAATTAATTACAATTGTAAATGTAATTGGAAAATGATCCAATGATTAAATGATAATAATTGTAAACACGAATTGAAAATGCTCATTTTTCGGTAATTAAATTACAATTGTAAATGTAATTGGAAAATGATCCAAAATGATAATAATTGTAAACACGAATTGAAAATGCTCAGTTTACGGTAATTAAATTACAATTGTAATGCAATCGGAAAATGATCCAATGATTAAATGATAATAATTGTAAATACGAATTGAAAATGCTCAGTTTACGGTAATTAAATTACAATTGTAATGCAATCGGAAAATGATGCAATGATTAAATGATAATAATTGTAAACACGAATTGAAAATACTCATTTTTCGGGAATTAAATTACAATTGTAATGCAATCGGAAAATGATGCAATGATTAAATGATAATAATTGTAAACACGAATTAAAATGCTCAGTTTACGGTAATTAAATTACAATTGTAATGCAATCGGAAAATGATGCAATGATTAAATGATAATAATTGTAAACACGAATTGAAAATGCTCATTTTCGGTAATTAATTACAATTGTAAATGTAATTGAAAAATGATCCAATGATTAAATGATAATAATTGTAAACACGAATTGAAAATGCTCATTTTTCGGTAATTAAATTACAATTGTAAATGTAATTGGAAAATGATCCAAAATGATAATAATTGTAAACACGAATTGAAAATGCTCAGTTTACGGTAATTAAATTACAATTGTAATGCAATCGGAAAATGATCCAATGATTAAATGATAATAATTGTAAATACGAATTGAAAATGCTCAGTTTACGGTAATTAAATTACAATTGTAATGCAATCGGAAAATGATGCAATGATTAAATGATAATAATTGTAAACACGAATTGAAAATACTCATTTTTCGGGAATTAAATTACAATTGTAATGCAATTGGAAAATGATCCAGATTAAATGATAATAATTGTAAACACGAATTGAAAATGCTCAGTTTACGGTAATTAAATTACAATTGTAATGCAATCGGAAAATGATGCAATGATTAAATGATAATAATTGTAAACACGAATTGAAAATACTCATTTTTCGGGAATTAAATTACAATTGTAATGCAATTGGAAAATGATCCAGATTAAATGATAATAATTGTAAACACGAATTGAAAATGCTCAGTTTACGGTAATTAAATTACAATTGTAAATGTAATTGGAAAATGATCCAATGATTAAATGATAATTGTAAATACAAACTGAAAATTTGCATTTTTTTGGCGCAAATGTCGGCCAGTCCTGCTACATAAATATGTTTGCTCTTAAATTTTGTCCTCCAATTTTTTATTCGTTTTTTGAATTTGAATTATTTAACAAAAAATATATATTTATATTAAGCCAATTTATTTTCGGAATAATACCGATGTGTGTATATGCCTATGTAAAAAAGTGAAAAAACAGCAATTTCAAATCAGCAGGGCCTGGTCGGGCTGATATTTTCAAAAGCAACTTTTTCCGGACCCTGCCTCTCTAAAACCGATCAAATCAGACATTTGGAAAGGAATAATTTTATTACTTTTCTTATCAACTTTATTTTCTATTCATTGAATCTCATAGATTTATGATTGTAAAAAAATGTTTTCTCCGCCGGCAAAAATTCGGTGGGTGTGTCGTCAATGTCAGAAGAGTTTATGCAGCAAGCGCTCTTATGATGAACACATGAACATCCATGAAAATGTTAGAAACTGTTGAATATTAAAATTCTTTGTTTTTTCCATGATTTAAATGTTTAAAAAAAAATTAAGAACCGACCCTTTCGTTGTGAACACTGCGTCTATGCGGCAGGCATTTAAAATGAAAACAAAATTTTTTTTTAAAAGTTTCATCTTGTTAGCCAGTCAAATGACACTGACGCGCCATCGTCAGCGACGGCACACGCCAAGAGAACAATGGCATTATCAATGTCCATACTGTGCTGAGCCTTACATGGAACCGGCCAGCTATAGTCAGCATGTGATGTACGTTTTAGAAAGAGAATTTTTCATCCAGTGTCAACTTTTTGGTTGAAAATTCAAAAAAAAATTGAAAAACAACGCGGAACGGGTTACTTTTGCGCCAAATGTGTTCGAAGGGCCCAGGACCCGAAATTTATCTAATGCACAAGTACCCATTATTTTAAGACTTTCAAATACCATTACCAGAAATTTCAAAAAATCCCGGCCGAAAAACCCATTTTTTTGTGCCAACGCCATACTTTATTTGAACATTTTTGAAAATGAAATCTTTTCCAATCAGGGGTCGTCATTTCGGCAATTCAGCTACATTCGGCTGCCCTTATGGCGACTGTCCCTTCACGTGCAAGTCGTCCAAAGCATTCCGAGATCATTTGCTAAAACACCAGGCAGTTATTCTCAGCCGCGCGAACGGGGCCCGTGTTCAAGAGATGGTGAGACTTTTTAAAACTAATTAAAAATAAATGTGTTAAACGACAGTTCAATCTGAATAATTTGGTTCTGTACATGGTGGACGACGATTATGGTAAGAAAAAAATATATATAATTTAATCGGAGAAATTATTTTGTAAAAAATTTACTGTCATTAGCTATGAAATTTTGAAAATCCAAAACCTCACAACCAAATTGATTAAATCTCTGAAAAGGTCAAAAATTCCATGCTTAAAAACGGCTTCTAATTGCTATGCATTTAATATAATTAATTTTTAAACATAGGTATTGGTAATGTGTTGAAAATGCCGAGTAAATTTCCCATTCGCTACGACCGCTCAAAATTAGCTGGATTTGCAAAAGGGGATGTATGTTTACAACAAATTCAACCAGTGCAACAACAACAACAACATCATCGAAATGCAGTTGTGTTGACAATGACCGACAGAAATGAATTTTACAAAAATCGGAGACAAAAAGAGGCAATACTGCGGATAAACGGTTTGAAAAAAACAACTGTTTTTTTTTAATTTAGCGAAATCAATTAGCATTTTAAGTGGATGAACTTCTTGACAACAATGAAGCGGAATCATTAGCGAATGTTCAACAACTTACAATGGATCAACAAAACAAAATGAACAGTGATGTGAACGACTACCAAACTCTTAGGGTAGAACCCGTTGAAGGACAGGAATGCTCCTTTGGACATGTTCAGCAGGGTAAAAGACGTTTGAATTGAACAAAAATGACATTTAAATATAGAGACCGGGAATTATAGGGAAATGGAGTTGATAAAAGTGCGTGGGTGCGGGCCTCATTTATTCGTAGACCAAATTCTCGCTATTTAGCGTCCTCATTAATTTCCAAAAAATAATACCTTGTCGTGGTCTCGCCCCTGTTTAGTCACTTTAGTTAAATGAACAAAAATGCATTGGGAAAACTGAATTGCGAAAACATTCAACAGGGAACGGATTTTTTTTGATTAAAGCGACTTTTAGCAATTATTTCGCTTATGAAATTAAAAAACTAATATTTTTTCAATTATTTATGTTTTTAAACAAAAAAATTATTATGAAAAATGCAATAAAAACAAAAATGCACCCTTGAAAAATTTTAAGATTGGATCATTGAAACGGAGGTGGTAATCGACGAGTCAGTGGACCAGCAGATGCCAGATGGACAGACTGATGATTTTGGACTGGATTGATTGAGAAAAATTTAATAAAATTTTGTCATTTAATCGAGCGTTATAATTATTTTCAATTTTGTTATCGCCAATTACTATACTTTATATATTTTTTCTATTTTTTTTAATTTCATTTTAAACTCATTTTTGCAGCTAATTTCACTCTCATTAATCAAATGCTTTGTGCTGTCCGCGGGATTTTACCAAATTTCTTTCGTAGAAATTTATCTGTTGCAGTTCAAAAAAAGGGTACCGAATCACCGGAGGAGCAGGGCGCGGGATTTGTGGACGTTGCGAATACTGAGAACCTATGCAAATATGTTTGCATCAACTACCAGTGTGAAGGTTTAATTTGATAATAATTAGGCCTTGCAAATAAATATGTTGTATAAGGGATTCATTCTCATTGTCAGATCATAAACAGAAAAAATTTAATTTATCGTGATGGTTGACTATGACCCGACCATTTTTCCAAATGTTGCATTTTTGAAGAAATAAGAGAATTATGGGTGCCAAAAGACGCCGCCCTGGCCAGATTGGTCCAGGAATGTGCTCCTAGTTTCCAAATTGCCAGATTTATTCATTAACTTACGCTTCAAAGACTTTCCTGAGGGGGTAGGGTTTACCCCTTTCCTCCCCCTGGTTTGGGTCTGAAAGGACTCAAAAATTGTGATATTTCCCTCCCATTTCTGTATATAATTGTGCAATCAACTTTTTTTTACAGCAGAAGGACCGGGCCCGGCTATACAGCACAACTCTGAGTATCCCGCTTGGCTTTTCACATTGGATCTTGAACCGTCAAAGGTGCGCGCCAAATCACAATTTGAAGCTGAAAATTACGATTTTTTAATCCATTTAGGAGCTTGAAGACTTGGACCCGGAAAACAGTGGATGGAAATATTGGGAGAAATGGGAGGAGCGGAGACAGCAGCAAATGTTGCGCCATGATGAACTCAAGTATGCGGGTGGAATAAGCAAACAAAACCCCATGTTACCCCTCCTGTCTTTTTTATTTTTCAGGTACAAATATTTTTGGCTTCAAAATTCTCCCGCCATTCAAACGCACATACGCTTCACCACTGAAAAATACAAAACACACAAGGTAATTTTACGAAAACTGGCGTGGTTGGTTTGTCGGTCGGGGTCGGCCAATTCAGTCCCAGTCAAAGTTTGGGCGTCATAACTTTTTGCTTTTTTCGTCCAAATCCAATAAATTTGGTATCATTCGCTGGATTTGCTAAAGCTTGCTGAAAAAAAAAAAATCCGACCCTAGTTCTTAACTTATTTTATTATCATTTGCCAATTTCCCGGCGTGCCAAGCGGAACCGCGGGACGACTTAATTTTGTTAATTTTAGAAATTTTTAATAAAAGGGTATTTTATCGAAAAACTGGCTAAAAAGTTATCTTTTCTCCCGCAGTACACTTAATTTTGGAAAATTATACTGTTCTCTTCCTCCTTTCACAGTTCCTCACCATTCCCGTGACGACGCCGGGCGTTTATTTGAAGCATACTCGTCGACTGCGTCTCAAACAGCGGGTGTGGAAGTCGTTGGAAGAGTCGGAGCAAATGATGAAGGAAAATGATGGTTGGGGAATTGGCGGCACTTGGAGATGATCCGGCAAAAAAACTTTTATTTTTGGTCATTGACAGTTTTTTTTTTTTTGAAAAATTGAATAAAGTTTGAAAAAAGAGTTGATTCTGCAAATCAATGGCTTCTTTTTCCTGATTGAATTTTCTTTTACATTTTCTTACTTTTATATCTTTCATTTCCATGTATTCGTTTTTGCACGGCGCCAATCCCTCCCCCCACCCAAAAAGAATGATTTCATTAAACGAGGCAAGTGGATTGCGTGGCCGTCTTAAAGTCTGTGATGGCAATTTGTCTTTGTTACGCGAGAAGTTGGCGACGGATCCGGACAGTTATGCGGAGGAATTTAATGAACAGTTTGAACATTTCCAACGACTGCTCAAATTGCTCGAACTGCAGCCGGTGCTCCACAGGTGAGAAAACCGAAATAAAAGCTATGTTGTTTTAATTCGTATTTGAGGATTTGTGGAATTTTTCGGATAAAAAGTTGTGCCGACGGATGGACCTTTTCAAAAAATAAAAAATTAACTGGGTTTTCAGGGTCGGAGGGTCCGGTTCTTAAATCCATTTCTACTCATATCTAAGCCCGAACCTGGATTCAGACAATAAGTTGAGATTTTCTACCATTTTTATCGCTATTCAAAAATGCTTTATAAAACAATTAAATCCATTTTTTCAGCTTAAGAAGCATTGACACAGTTGTTCAACTTTGCAATTTTCTTTCCTTAACTGCGCCCTATTATCCAGGCATTTGTTTACACCAAAAATAGTATTAATAATAATATATGTTCTTTTTTTCAGAAAAAGCATCTCTGTTGGACCAATTGGGCTCGGAGTTGCGATATGCTCTCTGCAAATGTGTCGTCCGTTTGGCAATTTCTCGCTTATTGGATTTGCATAAGGCACAACGGGAGCATTTGATTTTTAAGAAAAAATTTAATAAAATTGTTTTTATTTTACAGGTTGTGACACTGTTTGTTGGTTTACTTCGGTGTGCTGACAAAGCATTGAGGTTTATATATCAGCACCCAAAAACGCGTCATCAGACGATTAATTGCAGTAATTTTAATTTAATTCATTTTAAATTTATTTAAATTCAATTCAAAAAAAATAAATATTTTTTTATAGCATTCCAAAAATGCTGTCCACAACACGAGAGAACAACGACGCCGTTGTATTGTTGCATGGACGAATTGTTCGACAAGGGATCGGAGTTTTTTCAACAGATGTGCAAAGAAGACAAAGATGTTGAAATGGTAAAAAAATTATTTAATTAAAAACGAAAAAATAGTAAAAAAATATCAAAAAAGTTTGCCTAAATTTGTGAGATGGTAACAAAAAAAAATTATTTTTTTTCCAATAATATTTGTTAAAAATTATTTCTCTTAAAATAGTAATTAAAATAAGAAACAAAAAACTCATATTTTTATTTTGCAAAAAAAAATTTTTTTAATTATTTCTTTTAATTAATTTTGCTGAAAATTTTAATTTTTCACGTAACTTGTATATACCCCAAAATAAAAAATAATTGTAAAATTGAATTTGCTCATAAAAATTGAAATTTAGATAAGAATTAAAAAAATAATAATTTTATTTGTGAAAATATTTTTTTAATTTTTTACTTTAATATAAATAATAATTAATTCATTTTTATTTATTAAAATTTAAGACAACCATTTTCAAAACAATCAGTTGCGCGCAGACGGAGTTTCATCGACAGACCGGCAGAGTGCACCCGGCGACAGACATTTGCCGTAATTAAATAATTTAAAATAAAAATTGGAAAAAAACGAAACAAAATTTTGCTGTTTTTTAATTTTTTTTTTTTTTTTTTCTTTTCCATTTGTCTATTCAAATCTTCTAGCAAGTTCAGCCACATTTAAAAAAAATTTCTCAAAAATTTTAAAAATTTTCTATGAACGGCAAAATAATGGGGACTGAAAAAACAATTTTCCACAAAATTTGAATTAATATATATATATTTTTTAAATTTTCAAATAAATTTATTTTTAAATTTTTCCAGGCAATTTTTGCTGCGACTTTCTGATGAACGTGCAAGGCCCCGTCAAAGCCAAGGCATGTTTTGCCATTGGCAAAAGCTTCAACAGACAGCTGATGGACTTGAAGAAGATGGGCTGTGATGCAGCAAAAACAAAATTTGTCGTAAGTTTCTCAGTACTTTTTAATTAAATGAAATTTAAACTAATTTTGTATTTATTTTTTGTTAATTTTGAATTAATTTTCGAATTTTTTAAAACATTTTTAGGCCTTGGAAGATTGTCTGAAGGGCCCGGCACAGTACTTTAACGACATAAGCCGAAGCAGAAGCAGCAACAACGACGACGAGCAGGACGAGGAAATGATCCTATTTCACTCACTCCTAGCGATTCCGGTAATATATTAAAGTTCAGCTTGTCCTCTCTCCCCTATTTTTCATAATTTATTATTATTATTTTAAGTCATAAAAATACGTTTTATGGAGTGTTTGGGGTTGTGATCACATGTTTTCGTGTTTTTAACCTATTTTAGACTAAAATGCGAAATTCAATAATTAGCTTTTTGTTTGAGTTCGTGTTCGGAGTTCGAAATTGATCGAAATGGATGTCATATTCATAAACAGCGACCCCGAAAACCTCTAAGTGTCATAAAAAAATAAACCGCAGCCAAGTGGAATCGAACCCCAGACCCCCGTTTCATATGATCCCTAGGGATTAATAATTAATTTCAAAAAATCGTAACACTTCTCCACATATGCACTTACTTTTTGAAAATGGGACCCAAAATGATCCGCTAAGATAAACACAAAAAATAATTTAGTTTATTTTTCACACCGAGTCAAGACATCATTTAAATATTTGTTTTTTTAATGACTCTTGGACTAACATATCAATAAAAAAGAAAACGTATTATTCTATGTAGAATTTTTTTCGCTTATGCAAAATTTGATACGGATTTAACAAGCAGAAAAAAAAGTTAAACAGGATGAAGTAAATTCTGTTTTTCTCTATTGACAGAGATAAAGAAATAGTACGCCAAAAATGAGAGATGTTTTTTTCTGCACTCTCTATTTATTGGTACACATCTCGTTTTTTGAAACGGTGTGTTTTATTTTTTTGATTTTACAAACAAAAAACATACAAATATATAGTTTCCGGGATCTCGCTGATCACAAATCCGACATCCTCGCTTTGGGCAAATGAATTTTGGTGAAGAGTGAATTTTCGACTTTTTGTTTCAATTCGGGTTCGAGTTCGCAATTGGTCGGATGTCATATTTGTAATCAGCGACCCTCAAAACCCTCATAAAACTTATTTTCGACTTTTTAGAAAAAAATTTTCCACGAAGGGGGGGGGGGGTGGACACCAGCTTTACTATTACCGTGTTTTGCTATAATAAAAATTGTATTTGCCTATTTTCATGTTTATTCGAAGATTTTTGTGCCTTTTTAGGTGCCTATTTCTCGATTTTTGTGCCTAAAAAAGGAGCCCTACTCATTGCTCAAATGCTCTGTTCTCTCCGTGGAGTTTTGCCAAATTTCTTCAAAAGACATTTATCTGTTGCCATTCAAAAGAATATACCGGAGGAACAGGACGTGGGTTTTGTGGACGTTGCGAATACGGAGATACTGTGCAAATATGTTTTCATCAATTACCAGTGTGAAGGTTTAATTTGATAATAATTAGGCCTTGCCAATAAATATGTTTTATAAGGGATCCATTCCATGTCATAAACAGAAAAAATTTCGTGTGGTGGTTGACCATCGACCCGACCCTTTTTCCAAATGTTGCATTTTTGTAGAAAACAAACGAAATATGGGTGCCGAGAGACGCCGCCCGGGAATTTTTTAAAGATTATGGTCATATTGGTTCAGGAAAGTGCTCCTAGTTTCCAAATTGCCAGATTTATTTCGTTAACTTACGCTTTCAAAAGATTTTGGAGGGGGTAGGGTTGACCCCTTGCCCCCCCCCCCTGGTTTGGGCCTGAAAGGACTCAAAAATTGTGTATTTCCCATTTCTGTATATAATCCCAAGTTAATGTAAAACTGTGAAAGATGAAGCTATATCAATTATCCCAAAATGGTTTTATTTGTTGTGCAATCAAACTTTTTTTCAGCAGAAGGACCGGGCCCGGAAATACAGCACAACTCTGAGTATCCCGCTTGGCTTTTCACATTGGATCTTGAACCGTCAAAGGTGCGCGCCAAATCACAATTTGAAGCTGAAAATTACGATTTTTTAATCCATTTAGGAGCTTGAAGACTTGGACCCGGAAAACAGTGGATGGAAATATTGGGAGAAATGGGAGGAGCGGAGACAGCAGCAAATGTTGCGCCATGACGAACTAAAGTATGCGGGTGGAATAAGCAAACAAAACCCCATGTTACCCCTCCTGTCTTTTTTATTTTTCAGGTACAAATATTTTTGGCTTCAAAATTCTCCCGCCATTCAAACGCACATACGCTTCACCACTGAAAAATACAAAACACACAAGGTAATTTTACGAAAACTGGCGTGGTTGGTTTGTCGGTCGGGGTCGGCCAATTCAGTCCCAGTCAAAGTTTGGGCGTCATAACTTTTTGCTTTTTTCGTCCAAATCCAATAAATTTGGTATCATTCGCTGGATTTGCTAAAGCTTGCTGAAAAAAAAAAAATCCGACCCTAGTTCTTAACTTATTTTATTATCATTTGCCAATTTCCCGGCGTGCCAAGCGGAACCGCGGGACGACTTAATTTTGTTAATTTTAGAAATTTTTAATAAAAGGGTATTTTATCGAAAAACTGGCTAAAAAGTTATCTTTTCTCCCGCAGTACACTTAATTTTGGAAAATTATACTGTTCTCTTCCTCCTTTCACAGTTCCTCACTATTCCCGTGACGACGCCGGGCGTTTATTTGAAGCATACTCGTCGACTGCGTCTCAAACAGAGGGTGTGGAGTTCGTTGGAAGAATCGGAGAAAATACTGAAGGAGAATGACGGTTGGGGAATTGGTGGCACTTGGAGATGATCCGGCAAAAAAGTTTTATTTTTGGTCATTGACAGTTTTTTTTTTTTTGAAAAATTGAATAAAGTTTGAAAAAAGAGTTGATTCTGCAAATCAATGGCTTCTTTTTCCTGATTGAATTTTCTTTTACATTTTCTTACTTTTATATCTTTCATTTCCATGTATTCGTTTTTGCACGGCGCCAATCCCTCCCCCCACCCAAAAAGAATGATTTCATTAAACGAGGCAAGTGGGTTGCGTGGCCGTCTTAAAGTCTGTGATGGCAATTTGTCTTTGTTACGCGAGAAGTTGGCGACGGATCCGGACAGTTATGCGGAGGAATTTAATGAACAGTTTGAACATTTCCAACGACTGCTCAAATTGCTCGAACTGCAGCCGGTGCTCCACAGGTGAGAAAACCGAAATAAAAGCTATGTTGTTTTAATTGGAATTTTTCGAGTAAAAAGTTGCCGACGGTGGACAGTTTTCAAAAAAGAAAACGAAAGTTAACAGGGTTTCCAGGATCGGAGGGTTCGGTTCTTAAATCCATTTCTACTCGTATCTATGCCCGAACCTGGATTCAGACTATAAGTTGAGATTTTCTACCATCGGCAGTATAACCGTTTTTTATCCATATTCAAAAAAATTCTTTATAAATACAATTAAATCCATTTCTTTCAGCTCAAGCATTGACACTGTTGTTCAGCTTTGCAATTTTCTTTCATTAACTGCTCCCTATTATCCAGGCATTTTTTTACAAAAAAATGTAATATAATATAATGTTTTTTTCAGAAAAAGCATCTCTGTTGGGTTCGTTGGTGTTGCACATGCTCAGCAGCAGTGGTGCCAATGTTGAACAATTGGGCTCCGAGTTGCGATGTGCTCTCTGCAAATGTGTCGTCCGCTTGGCAATGGCTCGCTTACTGGATTTGCATAAGGCAAAGCGGCAGCATTTGATTTTGAAGAAAAATTTAAAAAATTGTTTCATTTTACAGGTTGTGACACTTTTTTTTGATTTACTTCGGTGTGCTGACAAAGCATTGAGGTTTATATAATTTTTTGGTTTTTCAATTTCATTTTTCAAAAATAGGAAATTTATACTTGGCGCTCTGGTCCATTTCATTCGTCGCTGCACGAAAAAGAGAAGAACAAAAAGGGGCGGCCCAAAGCGAAGGCCAAAAATGGCGATGGTACGACAACATAACTCGCAAAAGCTTCGACAAACACTTTTTGGGATGCTCACCGATGAAAGAACGGTGAATAATTGAATTTTATTATAAGGCCAATCGTGTATATCCAATTGTATGCATTTTGAGATAGCTCATCAAAGATCATTTTTTTATCACGCAAAATTTAAGAAATTCCAAAACTAAATTCGGCATCCTAGCGGTATTTACTTTTTAGACGATTTTCTAAAATCCGATGACATATTTTTAGACCGTACAGATTATTTTTAAAAGTTTGTTGGACTTTCATTTGAATTAGAGTCCTAATATAACGGTTTTGACCCTCATCAAATAAAAGTACATTTCAATCCGCCAAAATTAAACCTAATTAACAAATTTAGAAAAAAACGGAAAAAAAAATACCCTTTTTCAGGTCTGTGCTCGAGTTGCTCAGTTGGCACTTATCTGTGCGTATCGACGGCATTACTGGCGCAATGCAAACATCGCAAATGCATTAGCCGAATGTGTTTTCCATCATGTGCAACGAATTCAGGTATTCAAACTATTTTGGCTAATTTATGTAAAATTTATGGCGAGAATATTTCATTTTATCCACTCTCTTTGTTCTTTATTTGTGGTTTAAGATAAGTGCAATGCGCTTTTTCCTCGGCTCTCAACGCGACGAAAAGCCAAGTGAGGATGGACAAAATTCGTCTGACGATGAAATGGAAGGAGGAGAGGAAGGCAGCCGTAAAGAGACCAAGTCATTTTTTTTTACGAATTTCACCCTTATTATTTAAATTGTTTTCCTATATGAAATTTTTTAAATTATTTTTAACTTTGTTTTTCCATGTTTTTTTTTTAAATTTAGGTCTCTTAAAGAGGTGATGCAAAAGTTTCGTCATGCCAAAAAAACGCGTAAACGCAAGAAAAATTTGGACCAAGCAAAGAAGGTCATTGTCACTGCACAGCACAAGAAGGAAGAGAAGCGACGGCCCAAAGACATGAAGCAGTGCAACATGGAAGCAATCAATGCCATCTACGACCCTCAGAGTTTTGTGGACCGTCTCTTCTCGACGCTGGAGGGTCGTCAGCGGAACGAGAAATACGCGATTAGGTAGGGGATAGTGTCCCCAAATTAAATAGGGCAACAGAAAAAAATTGTAGTAATGTGATACTAGGCCTGCCATGGGGCTGTTTGGACAGGGGGCTAGAGAAAAAGGCAATAGCCTCAAAAAGGTTTCTACGGCATTTTAATTCATCAAATAAATAATTTTGATTTAAAAATAATTAAAAAAATCTTTCTTCGTCGCCGTTATAGCTCAGTCGGTTAGAGCGTGGGTCTAATAAGCCCAAGGTCGCAGGTTCGACCCCTGCTAACGGCACTCAATTTTTTAAATTTTTTTTACAAATTTTTTAGACTTCTCCAAATTGCACTGTGTGCTCGAGTGATTGGTGTTCATCAACTACAAACGCTTGGTTTTTACTCATATTTGCATCGCTATATACGACCAAAACAGAAGGAGGTGACACGCATTTTGCTATACGCCGCGCAGGCGTGCCACCCGTTGGTGCCGTCGGATGTCATTGAACAATTGGTAACATATTTTTGCAATTTTGATGAAAACGGTGCCGGAAATGGAAGACAACGTATTAGCGACAGCTCAGTTTTTTGGGAAATCTTCATTAGTTGTCCGAATTGAATGAATTTAATATAATTCTAAACATAACGATAATTTTTTTGGAATTTTGCTGGCTAAAAAAAATTCAATTTGTTCAACTAAATGGGTTTATCTTTTATCCAAAAACTGGAAGATAGTCTTATTTTTACTTTTATTTTTTTTCAAAAACTTTCACAGATTCGAGTGGTTGCACAAAATTTTGTTTCCGATCGCAACACACCGGAGGCAATCACTGTCGGCCTGAATACAATTCGTGAAATTTACAAGGGTTGCCCTGAGGCAGCCACTGAAGAGATGGTTCGGGATTTAGCGGCGGTAAAGTTTTCCCAGCAAAATCTTTTCAATCTTTATTTATTACAATTTCTTTTTTTTTTGCGTATAGTACAAAAAAACGCACAATAAAAATGTGTCGTTGGCTGCCCATGCACTGATCATGCTGTTCCGTACCATCAATCCGAAACTGTTGCATCACAAAGACCGAGGGAGGCCGGAAAAAGCTACTGACGAAAACAATGAAATGGACGTGGATAAAGATGATGATGACGAATTGTCTGAAGCGGGGAAAGCGACGTCCAATGGCGAAGAATCTTCTGCTGATGAGAATCAGTTGGAATGGGGCGGGGCGGCGAGAAGTCGGTGGTGCCACAATTTTATTTTGTTCAAAGAAGCGACAATGAGCAGCACGGACATGGTGGACTTCCCCGGCTTAGCGACATTGAACATTTCTATGGCAAGTTTCGGCGACAGACAAAGGAGGAACGGATGGACCAAGTGAAAGAGGGACGGCCCGGCAAAGAGGCATATGGAAGGCCGATTAGGGTAGGCTCAATGTTTTTCGGCAGAGAGGACACATATCTATAAAATCTTTTTCCCAAAGGGACCGCATGTTGGCCGTACGAATCGCGAGTTAGCCAAGCGGAAACCGGTACAAATGATCCGCCAAAAAGTGCGGGGACGAAACCGTCAGCGATCCTTCCGCGACCGACAGAAATCGCTGAGGGCATACTTGCTACGTCAGCAGGGGAAAAAAGTAAAATGATTTGTTGCTTGTTGTTATTTTTTTCTTTCGAATAATGGAAAAGTGATTATTATCCTCTAAACACCATTCCATTTAATACCGGGTTTATGTTTACATAACACAAAAATATTGAATAAGAGGAGAGATGGTAATGCATACAAAGAAGCAAATATATATTACGCAAAATGGTAACAAAGGAACAATTTTTCGGTATTTGAATAGGATCTTCCAATTATTTTTTTGTTCCAAAATGTGTTCCCTTCTGTGATAATGGAAACAAATACCACAGCCAAGAAAAATATAGAAGCGAAAACAAAATATGTTGATGTATACACGTAAAACAAAAATTGTGAGTAAGATATTATTGGCTCAATAATACAAAAAAGTGTGATATTCCCGTCTAAATATATGCAAAAACAAAAAATTGTTCACACCATGTTAAACTTGGACACGAATTGCACGCCGCCGGGCAGATATTGTTGAATGGACAAACTCGCTGTAATCCTGGTGACGCTGGTGTTCGTCATCAATTTGTGACGATGTCGGATAAAGCGACAAATTAGCAGGGTTCAGCAACTGTCGTAAAAAAAAGTTAAACATTTAATTGTTGCAAAATGCCTAATAGTTTGGATGGTAGTGTAAATGCTTATCTTCTTCTGCAGCGGTTTGTTGTGTGCTAATTTCATCAAATGTGTGAACATTTTCTCCAAATTCATCGTCGTCCTCCTCCTCTTTCATGAAGAATATTTCGTCCTCGTCCGCTTCGACGGACCATCCCTCGCTCTCCCACTCCTGCTTCTGGTTAACCCGTCTCTCGCGGCATTTTTGTGCGGCAAGTTTATTACGACCTGTGTTGGTTGGAGCAAAACAAGTTAGACGAGACAAAATTCCGTTGCATAATCAGATTTGTGTATTTTCAGGTCAGGTCCATAGCCAGGAAGTAAACCCCCCCGCGGTTCCACTTTCCGCGTAATGAAATTTAAATTTTTAAATGGTTTTTTTTAATTAGCAAAATTTCAAAAAAGAAACATTCCACCTCTTCGCCGGATTTTTTTGATCAATGCTTTTTGCTGCGCGCTCAACCGAAAGTCATTCATCAGTTCAGAGTACACACTGTATGGCATTGCTGTCAACCATTCCGCGGAGTAAGGAAGCTCATGCTCGTTGAGAAGAGCTAAATCAAAAGTGCATATTTTATGTCTAATTCAAAGGTAATAAATTGAAATTTTGACTTACAATTGTCCTTGGATTTACGTCCACGTTTGCCTTTGACTTTCGTAAAATCAAATTGTTGATGCTGGTGACTGCTGGTGGTGGGGCCAGAAATGGAACTAAAAAATTGAGCGGGTAAGGTAAGGATGTGCTTAAAGGAGACACTGGGTAAATTTTTTTAAGAAAACACGGACAAAACAATGATTTGTTGAGAAACGATGTATTTTTTTCAAAAAATTTCACCATTTTTAATACCTGATGGCAATGAGTTCTTCGTCCTCCTCTTGGCGTCGCTTCAATTCCAACTCGTAGTCGAACTTGGAGGATTTCGCCCCCTTCTTGTTGATCTTTGCCATTTGTTGCTTCGTCAAATTCTGTTTCTTCTTCTGCTGCCGTTGACTGTTGCTGTGCACCATTTTTCTTCGTCGTTTTGAACTGCTCGCCGCCGTTGCCACCTGATGATGGCATTGGCACTAATTTTTCCATTCTGTACGAATGTGAAACGGTTGAAGTTGCGGAAGCCGTCTCATCCCTTGCAGCGGATGATGATGCTTTGTCGGCAAAATTCAAATGGTCATCACCATCGGTGTTATTTTTGTATTCGTCGTCGCAGGCCAACAAAGTGCATGAACTGTTTGCCCGGCTTAACGGCAAGTCGTCCAAGTCATCGATGAATGAACCAAAACTGCAAAAACAAAGTGTCGTCTTTTATTGTAATATCATGGGTTGAGTGAGATTCCTTGCAATTCAAGTGCCTACCCGCTGGATGTTGAAGAGCAACGTAGGGACGATGATGAACAACAAATTTGTTGATTATGGTCATGGTCGGTCGATGACGAAGAAGTGGATGTACCAAAATCAGTGCAGGTATTTGAAGTACAAGGAACTGCAGTAAGTAATACAATAAAAGTTGGCTGGCACATTTTTAAATCGAAATTTACGATTTTCCAAAACATCCGGGTTCCGCTTTTCCCACTCTGAATTGCTGTAAAAATCCAAATTTTGAATCAACGGAATTGTTGCTGTCATGTCACGTAAAATTGCTAAAAAAAATTAGAGATTAATGAACATTTATACCCATTTTTCGTTGCCAAAAATGACCTTCAGTTGCACTGTTTTCGTCTCCCGTCTTCACCCCTTCCTCATCATAGTCCAAAAAATCGTTGTTGCTCTCGAATTGATGACAAAAAGGTGACGAATCAAAATTGGAGAACATTGATGATGAACAGTCAAACTCCAGCAGATTGTCATGGGCTTAATTAAGTAAAACAATGTCAAATTTGGCAAAAGTTTCAAAATAGCTACCACACCTTCGTCTCCCGTGTTCTTCATCAAACTGTCCACCGGTGAGAAAGGCGACTGCTGTGGCACTTCATCTTGGTAAAATTGTTCAAGATGTTCTGGGTCGTCGACAAAATTTTCAGGCGGCTCATTCTTTGGCCTAATGTTCGAGAATTGATGTTGTCCATCTAAACTCGATTCCTTTTTTTAACCATTGCCCGAGAGGACACCAACGTACATTGACCAAGCTGAAGATTGGATCGTTTGAGCCCCTTTTGTTGTCGTTGCCCGGCCTCATCCTGTTCAACAGAGACGGCAGAAAAATCCTCAACCGTCTTCCACCAGCGTTCGGTCCAACCCGATGCGGTGACATCCGTTTCATCATCCTCAAGCAGTATGTCGCTCAACCAATCACCATCATGCTCGATGGTCTCATTTTTGTTGCTGCGAATTGTCGGCGGCGCCAACCGTGGAACAGCAGAGAGCAGACTTTTCTCGGTCAAAAGTTGCACGTCGCGCTCATATTGGCGATTGTGGTCGGCCCATGTTGTTGCTGGTTCAACAACCGCTGCCGATGGTTGTTGGTTTTGCTGTTGTTGTTGCTGCACAAGTGATGATGGAAGTTCATACTGAAAGTGTTCATGCAATGCACCGCTCTTCTCCTGCTCAATGTCAAGGCGCCAAAACGCATCAATGGCATCATAATCCTGGGAAAATATTTTTTTTACAAAAAATAATTTCGAGGGGAGGGCAAATTGACCAATTTGAATTTATAATGAAACGCACCATTAGTGTGGGGTCATCCGCCGCTTGTTGTTGGCTTGAAAATGGGGTTGGCGAAGACGCAGCCACCAAAGTGTGCGCAGGCGAAGGAGTGCCTGGCCGACTTGGAGAGGCGCGTTGCTGTTGCCCCGTCAAAAGAATGTTAATGTGCTGAGGAGACGATGGCAAGGACAGCAAAACATCTATTGAAAATAATATTTTTTTTAAACAATTTGAAAGTTAACCATTTTTATACAAAAAAAAGTTCTTCCGATTGCCTTTTTTTAATTCACAAAATTTCCTCAAAACAACCTTTCTGGCACAAAAAAATCTTCCAATCCATTCAAATGGTTCAGTTAAAAAAAATTTAAAAATTTTCCAAAAATGGATTTTTTTTTGAAATTTAAAAGTATAATGTTGTGTTAAAAATGTAATGATGGTGGTGAGAAACGGACCAGAGTTATCAAAGTTGACCAAAAAATGTTGCAAATTGCGCATGCGTTCAGTGACAAATTTTTCAGCGACGGCAATGTCGAAATGGTGGTTATTTTGTTGCTTTTCGTTGAGATCATTTCCAATGTTCAATATGTCGTTCTAACAAAACAGAAAGATTTATTAAAAATTTTGAACATTTGAAAATTCAAAAAATGGGTGCACTATGTTCTCACCCCCTCGCTGTCGCCCCACCCCCCAAAAAAAAATTTTTTTTTTTTTGTTGAAAAACTTTGTACAAGTCATTTTTTTACTAGAAAAAAATAATTGTAAGAAAGTTAAAAAAAATTGTTTGGCTTTTGGGTAAACGAAAATGAACACCAACATCAATGTATTGAGGCTTTGTTCGTCGACTGATCGGTGACTTGAGACCCGCAAAATTGTTGAGCAATGACGACAGACAAATCAGTGCCAGCATGACGAACGAAGTGATCGTGGCTAATTGTAAGAGTTTTGTGTAATGTCAGGCATAAAAATGAAATTTCTGAAAATGTTCACTTGGATCAACAACGGCGGCTTTGAGTGTGAATGGTCGGCGTAAATATTTCCGTTTTGTTGCCGCAGTTGCCATTGGCCATCGGACTGGTGGAAGCAACAGAGGACGACGTCCTCCTGTAGAAGGAGGATGCAGTTGAGCAGCAGAACAAAATGAACTGTAAAAATGTAATTTTATAGCCACGGGATACTAAATTTGAAAATGTTTCATCCCACAAGTTCGAGCAGTTCACCAAAAAATAATAAAGCAAAATTTCACCATGCCCAGTCAGTTTGCTGTCGCTGAGAACAGGTACAAGTACTGCTTGAAGATGAGGTCGTCGTTGCTCTCTTCGACTCATTGCCAGTGTCACATTTTTCCCGGCGCTTCCGCTGGTTGCTACAAGCAGCTTCTTTGTTGTTGGCGTCGTTCATCAGAAAAATCACTGGAATTTGCGCAAAAAATGAATTACTATTATTTTTAACTTTTTTGTCTCAAAAAATATTGATAGGACATAAAACGAATGAAAAAATAAATGCATATATGTAAAATATCCTTTATTACATAAAGAAATTAATTTAAAAAAAATAATTTGTCATGGCGCTCGTCAAACATTTTCTGGTTGTAGTTGCCTGCTCACTTCTGCCTTCTTTGTCCAGTAGAACTGCTTGGACCTATATTAGTAAAGTAAATGGAAATAAAAAAAAAATTTTTTTTTGCCCTCACCGACCATCTTTTGCTGTTGGAACAGTTGAGGATGAATGAACAAATGGAGCAGTGCCTGATGAACGGGAAGAAGAGGATGGTGATGGCGAGTGAGTGGGAATGGCGGTGCCAATTATTGCGGTTGTGGTCGCTGTCCTGCTCCCAGCGGTGGCTGCAGCAGCAGCAGCTGCAGTTGTTGAGTTCACCATCAGCGTCGGCGGCAATGTGGTCAGAATGCCAATGACACGTTTCATGTTCAACAACACACATTTCATCGCTTTGGTCCAACGTTCCTGAAAAGTATAAAATATTGTATTTGGGTATATTTTAAATTGGCTATTTTTTGGTTGGTCTCTCGCCGCCCAATAAAAATAATTTTGTAATGACCCCGTATGTCCATGGACTGATAAACTCAGCTGCAATACTGCGCCAAGTGGTAACGTCCAGAGCCCCCGAAAGACATTAATTTGTCCTCATATTTCGAACTCAATGTGCCAAGAAGCGACACAATGGCTCATGGAATGAGGAAAAGGAAGGGTAAGAGAGATGGAGGGAAAAGAATGTTATGACTGGAGTGTAGTCCACTCGGCCACCCGAATTTTTTTAAGAAATGGAAATACTTCAGAATTTAACTGCATTTTGACAAGGTATTGCGAGTCTTTGTCCACAATTTTGTCCTTCAGCATTCGATAAGGCAGCAACTGAGTGCCAGGCGGAAAGTACTGCTTTAACCGTTGTTCAACCTGTACAAAACAAATTGGTAGTATTTTTTTCCAAAATCGTCATTTTTGTCGATATGTACAAAATACCTGATGAAAACAGTCCATGAATGCTGTCAATGCCTTGTCTAATGCGGGCTGACCAAACGGTCGCCAACCGCCGCTTCCATATAAGGGCAATTCCTCGACTAAATCGGGGGGAAAAATGAAAAATCTTATTTTGAATGGAAATAACAGAAAATAGCTGACAGGCATGTGCTGCTGTGACAGTTGTTGATGGAGCAGTAGTGCCACCACCATTTTTGGGTAGAATTCGGATGAGGGATGTGCTACCACATGGGACCAACTCATAGCCAACAAAATCGAGACCGAGCCGTTCAGCGATGACCTTTTTAAGGAAAAGCAAAATTTAAAAATGTTCCAGAAATTGTTTATTTATGTGTGCGCAAGTGTTACAAACCCACCTTTAACAAAAAGGCCAGTCTGTCCCAAGGCGGCATTAATCTCACTCCATTCCACTTGGTCATGCCGTAGTCGACCCAACCGGAAGCCGCTTATTGTGCTGAAAAAAAACCGAGTTTTTCATTGTATTTATGTAGCTTTCGAGCGTGTCACTATTTTCTGGTATCATTTATTGGCTAAACTTTAAACAAGTTTTAAAATTTCGGATCAAAATTAGGATTCGTAAATTGCATCTTCGGAGACCGATTTTCAAGGATTAAAAATCGTTATTGTTTCAAATTCATTATTGGCGGGAGTCTGGGAATTCTGACAGGTCCCGCGCTCCTCTGTTCCAGCCTCAAATAGCAACTCACCCGTACTCTCCATCTACCCAAATGTGGAACACAAGATCAAGCACATTCATGCGGGACAGACGTCGAATTTGTTCATTTGCCTGATTGATTTGCAATTTCAATGACCGCTGTTCGTCCGATTGTTCAATGAGTACACTGAAATTCAATTTTAAACAAATTATAAATCAAAAAATCTGAATTTCATGGGAAAAATGCCTGTGGTTGTTTCGCAATTGTCGATAAAGTTGCTCGTCTCGTTCGCCAATTTTCTTGCGCTCCTCCTGTTTTGTATCCAATTCATGAAGCAATGTCCGTTCCTCGTCTTCCAACAGCGTCAATTGTTCAAATAGGTCGCGCTCTTCCGACTAAATTTTAATTTTTTTTTTAATGTTAGAAAACAAAAATTAATAGACGCGTGTTCGGAGTGCAATTTTCCGGCCCCCAAAAAATTCTTTAAAAAAACAGAAAATTTAAATCGGAATGGATGGAATACACACTTTTAAAGCGTCCAATTTGATGCGCGATGCCTCCATGTCAAATGGACAGTCCGCACGCCGTTGCAACAAATGGTCCAACGATTTTTTGTATTGGATGCATTCCTTCTCCAAATGACCCAATTGCTTGTTCAGCTCCGCAGTCACTGCATTGGCACATTTCTAAAAATTGACGGGGTTTCATACCCAAAAACAAATCCAGTTTGTTTTAGAGCACGGACTTTTAAAAATGCCGGGACTGGGAATTAGGCCGGGATAGAATTACCGGGATTCAAATCCCAATTTTTTCGGGGTCCTGATCTCTTGCTTCATATTTTAGGGCCGGGATCTAGTCCGGGCTCGAACTGGTTCCCGAAAATAGTGAATTATCGCCACCTTACACATCGGCACTTCCAATGGACTGGTGGATTCGGCCACTAAATCCAACAAATTTGCAGATTGAGACGTGCCAACAGTGGAGGTCAAGTCAATGCAATGCTAAAAAATGTTCAAAAATTGAAGAAAATTTCGAAAAAATGGCCATAAAACCTCATACGTTGAAGCAAAGTCGGGCTTCGCATCTGTTGTTGTCGAGCAGGAAGCCCCGTCACTGCGCAAAGCACACGATTTGGTAGAAGAAGCACAATCGGTGCCGTCCTCAGTCGGCCCAAACAATGAATGGTGCAATTCCAGGCGACATTGACAGACCTAAAATCATGAAAAAATTTCGTTTTTTAATATAAAAATGAAAATTTTGAAACCCAAGGGTCCCCCATTCCTGCATTCGCAGCGCGGCATCTATAAAAGTGCCAAATTTTATATTTAACTGACCAGACAATGGACAGCAGGAGAATGAACTGGTTGAGATTGAGAGTGATCTGTTCCGCTGGTGACTTGCTGCATAACACTAGGGAATTGGTAAATTTTGAAGTTGGGTATTTAATATTAAACAATCAAAAGTTCATTATCTGTTAGAGGAGGAGGGAGAAAGACATTTTTAATGTGTAATTTTTTTACAAAAAAATGGAAAAAATGATGGATAAACATGAACAACTAACTGAACATACGTTTTACTAGAAGAAGAATGTGAACAATGAAGATAGGACATAATTTAATTTCCAACAATTTAAAGGGGAAAAAATGTACCATTCACCGCCATTTTCATCATCAACAACACTACTCATATTGACGATGAACGGCCGGATCAGTTTTCTTGTCAGTGAGAGAAGAGAGAAAGACAGTCAATCTTTGATCAAAAACAAAAATGGACTGATCAACTTTCTCCAAAAAAACACAAACTAACAAATACATAAATTGGAAAACGAGAGATAGAGATGATGACGAATTTTATTTTAAATTATTTTTGGCAAAATATTTAAATTCATACAAAAAAATTTTTTTTCGATATTACCGTATTTTCAGAAACAGAGCTATCTCGGGGCTTTTTTTTCAAGCCCCCTCAAAGGGGGGGGGGCTTTATTTCAGGGGGAGGCTCTAACTCAGGGGGGTAATAGGGAATTAATTAATAATAAAATGAAAACCTTAAAACTCACAAACTTAATTGAGTTTGTCTTGTGTCTTGTGGAATGGCAATTTCTTCTTTTAAAAAGAAATGTGATCAGATCAAAAGCAGCTTTTTCTTAATTAATGAGTTAACAGAAATTTTCGCATTTTGGCAACTTTTCCCGAGTGATAAAATAAAATGGGTAACAGCTGTCACATGAGCAACGAAGAAAGGCGAATTTTTTACGTATCAAATCAGCTAATTATATATATTCATAGGTTTATTTTTGTTAAGCTGACATTGAAACTAAACTTTTATTTCAATTTATTTTTTGATAAAATTGTTTTACAAAAATAATTTTAAACATTTTTAAAATTACCGACTTTTAAAAATGAAATAAAATTGAAACAAGAACAAAAGTCTTCCACACGAGTTAAAGGACCAATTGAAGAGACTCGTGATCACTGATCACTGATCCAAGTGATTTGAAAGTCATTTGACTTTTCCGTTTAAAAGTTAATTAATCATTGGGCTAAAATAGGTAGCTTTAATTTTTTATTATATTTATCAAATTTAAAAAGAAATATATTTTACAAGTTTAACTGGTAAGATTTTACGGAATTTCAAATTAATTTTTTTATTTTTTCTAATAATTTCTTTTTTTTTAATCAAAATTTGTGTTTTCGTCGTTCGGATGTATAAAATGTTTGCATCACATTTCGTCAGTAGAATTTGCTGCTTTTGCTTCCTCGTCACTCATTTCCTTCCATTGGCTTCTCATTGTCAGTGGCATTTTTCGGCTTCCAATTCCATTGGGAATAAATATGGGCCTTTTAAGACACACAAAATTCCAACCAACTTGGATATAAACGAAGAAATTCTCATAAAATTTCATTTTTTTAAATTTCTAATTATATATAAATGGATGCTAATAGAGGCATATGTATGTATTAACAGTAAAATCAGTGCCGAAAAGATTATGAAAAACAAAGGTTTAAGATCAAAAAATCCAGACCGATACTTTGAGAGGACCAAGTCTGATATTAATGTAAAAAATTTTGGTATATAAATTATAAATACTTTTTAATTTTCGGGAATTGAAACATGACTCTCGAATAAATTCTTTTATCCCTTTGAGCTTCGTTGTTTGTCAGTTGGCCAACTTGCACAGCGCTTTTGGCCACTTTTAAATGTTCATTCGATGGAAAAGGCATGGCTTGCCTCAAAAAGCAAAAACTAAATGCGCTTCTAAGCATAGACAAGCATTGTTGTGCCGCCATTTGAGCATTGACTCCAGCAGGCACTTTCTCCACATATCAAATTTAAAAAATGCAAATTCTTATGGAATTAATGAATTATCCGCTTTATTACTTTTAATTCCCAATGATGTTTAAAAATGTATTAATTTTGTCTATATTTTACTTTACTATTTAAAATATTGATATTTTTATTTTTATGTGTCTCATTTTTAAAAATATATCGCTTTATTATTTTTTAAATTCCCAATTTTTTTAATTATAAATTTAATTTCTAAATTTTCCTATATTCATTTTACTATTTAAAAGTAATTTTTCATTTTTATTTGTCTCATTAAAAAAATGTATATTTTATGTACATTAAGCAATTTTGACGCCTCGACTTAAATCCCATCAAAAATCGTTTTTCTCCTTTAACGCCTCTTCTCATGCATTCCGCCCGCCCCCTTTTCCGCCCGAACCCAAAAGCCCACCCCATTCAGGCGCGAAATTGACACATTTTTGCCCTCCTTTCACTTCTCTGAATGGGAGCTCTTTATGGCATAGAAAAAAAACAATGCCTCAAATTTGGCCTCAAAGATTTTTTAAATGAAAAAAAAAGAATTTTTTTTATGGATTCCTTGAAAAAAATTTCCGCCTCAAAAGTTTTTTGGAATTACGAATAATTTTATAGCATAAAATTCATTTCAATTTTATTATTTTATATGAATGTTGAGTATCATCCCTTTTGCTATTTTGCCTAATGTACAATTTTCGATGAAAACAAATTTTTCTTGAATTCTAAAAAAAATTTCCACCATGAATTTTTTTTACGAATAATTTATAACATAAAATTGAATTTAATAATTTATTATTATATATAAATTTGATGCATCTATCATCATTTTATCCTGTTTCATTTCGTGCCATTTTGCCTTATGTAAAATTTTTGTTGGCCCCACCCATAAAATCGGGCACAAAATTTCCCCGCATTAAATTTGTCTCCTCCTCCTCTACCGCCCATTTTGGCATTCGTCAGCAGATGAAGACTTTGGGCTTTGCCGAGGCCCGTCCCAATCCCCGCCAAATTCATATTTTATTCACGAAAATCCATTCTTTGTTGTGTTCCTCCCCCTAACCAGCAGCAGCAGCAGTTGGGAAGGCCCATGTTGTGCATACAAATTGACCAAAAACTGACATCATTTTTAAGACCAACGACAGTCAAATGAAAAAATAAAAATTCAACACCACAGAAGACACCAATCATTCGACCAGAGATAGGTCGGAGAAGGAGCAGAGAAACAAAGAAATTCAATTAAAAAAAAAGTTTTGAGGTCAAGAATCGAGGAAAATTTGAAAAAAAATAACTCAAAAAATCAGATTCTCCATTTAGACATTTTGTAGAGCGAAATTCTGGTACCGAACTTTGTGGATTGAACTTTGTCTAAAAATTAAAAAATAATTCAAAAGGGTCCACAAGTGTCGGTTAACCCATTTAAATTTCTTTACGTAATAATTTCCGATGTAATTTTCTTAATTATCCGCTTAATTATCTTAATTATCCCCCCCCCCCATTCTGCCCTTTTTGTCTTATCGCCGTCACGTTTTGTCTATTTTTGGCATCCTTTTCCAGAGAATTCGGCACATCCCATGGATGGCCCAACCAGGGTCCTGCTGTTGTAGGAGTTGGCTTCTTCTGCTGCGCACCATCATCATTGTGCTGTTGCTCATTGCTGCGGTGTGCTGCTCTTCCGCTGAAAGGTTCGCGCGCAAAATGAAGCTAATTACCCGGGCAAAAGCTGGCTTTGTTGGCTTTATCCTCATAAGTGAGGACGTAAAGCTTCAATAGGCTTATGCCAGGGACGCAATTCCAATGGGAAAAAGCAAAAAAAAAAAAACAAATTGAAAAAACAAATAAATAAAAAGAGTAAATTTAGATCATTTAATTTTAAATATTTAAATAATTTTAATATAGCTAAATAAATTTCTTCAAAAAATCTAATGGAAAAAATAATAAATAAAAGCGTAAAATAATATTATAAATTGTTTAACATATTTTATTTTTTTTTTAATATTTAAATTATAAAAAGATAATAATGTTCGAAATGGAAAAAATAAAAAATCGAAAAAAGAACTAAAAAATTTTTCTTTTGAAATTAAAAAAAAAACTTTTAAAAAAATATAGAAAAATAATATTTGCTTCAAAAAAATCCAATAAAAAAACAATTAAATAAAAAAGCTTAAAAATCTATTGTTAAATATATTTTATTAATTCTTTCCTTTTAAAAAAATAATTTTATAATAACTTAATATTTCGAAAAATAATTTCTTCTATTTAAATTTGTGTCTCCCGGAAGGAAGTAAATCGTTTCCTCATTTTGCTGCTGGACACAAATTTAATTTTTGCCGTTGGCATCGAAAATTGGCAAATTTATGTGGGGACGGCAGAGAATTTATTCAATTTAGAGGTCCCCCAAATCTTTTTGTGCAAAATTGCCATCGATGGGATAAATTGTTGAGATAGAAATAGAAAAATGAAAATAAAGTAAAATCCAAAGTTAAAAAAAATATATGGTAATTTTTCAATTGGAAAAAATGAAATTTCAGGAAGGCCTTCTTTCGTCGCAATTCTCGCCAACTTCGTAGACTTTCCCGGCTTTACGATTGGGAGGTAGGTAAAAAAAAATGTTGAAAAATATTTAGGAGGGGAAAGCCTTGCTTTTTATTCGAAACAATGTGCTAATTTGTTTCGTAATCCGCTAAAAATGAAGCGACTTTTTTCTCTCTTATGATCTGCGTTGTAAGGACCAGGGATGAAATTTCGAGGCCCAAAATTCTTCGGAAATCGGAATTCCTACACAAATTTTTTTTTGTATCAGAATTCCAAGGCCCAAAAATCAGAGATGTTGCTGAATCCGAATACCGACTTTTGGGTCATTTTTAAGTCCTCGCTCGTATTCCGAACCTCCAAAAATGTTGGGGTCTCGTACCATGGGATAACTACTGATCTCGGAATTCTGAACTTCCAAATTTTTAGGGTCTCGGACTCCATTCATATCCAATGGGACTCAAATTTCCGAATTTTTCACCTGATAAAGGTTGACGAACGCGGCGCCTTCCGCCCCATCATTCCGCCCTCACAACAAAAGCGTTTTTCACGGGACGTCACCGCATCGGACAGTCCGACAACAGCAGTAACAGCAGAGGGACAACAACGATATTGTGCCAACGATTCATATATTTTGGACCGGTAAAATAGATTTAAAAATATTAATAAATATTTGAAAATTTAAAATTTTTATTTTAATCATAATCGTTCATTCATTAAAGAATACCAATTTTTTTAGCATTCTCGACGGGTATAACAGACACAAAATACCGGGAGGCCGTGTTAAAGTTATGGTAGAGGTACTGTATTCGAAAATTTGTTGCACAGCATTTCGCTATTATTGACATTAAAACATTTTCTTGCAGGTTTGGGTGCAAGAAATTACGACAATTTCGGACATTACTTCGGATTTCCAGGCAATTTCATTTATTTTTTCTGGCTTTTAACTTATGATTTTTTTTTTACTAATTTTAGTTGGACATTTACATCAGCGAAATGTGGAATGTAAAAAATATTCAAAATAAATTAATAAAAAATAATAAATATTTTTAAGGACCAAGCTTTGGACTATTCATATTTAGAGCCATGCAAATACAAGTAAATATATTGTGAAATTGAAAATAAAATTAAATTTTTAGCCTCTCATTGAACAGCATTTTGTTGGAGAAATTATGGACTCCAAATTCAGTAAAATTGTCAAAAAAAATTTTATATTAAATTAAATAATTTAATTTTTATTCAAGTGTTTCATCAATTCAAAGACGGCGGACATTCATCGCTCACCATTTCCAAACATTTTTCTGCTCATTTATGCCAATGGATCAGGTAAATCAAATTTTTTACGGTTTTTCGGTTACTGTACATAAATTTATTTTAGTATGGACTAACTACAGACTAAAGCTTCAGGGACCCTGTGAAATGGACTTGACACGGTCTAAATGAATTTTAAAATCGGATTAAAAATACATATTTCAAATTTACGGTATCATGACTAGGGCGCGGCTTTTGTGGCAAAAAAGCCCAAACTAGCTAACTAAAAAAGTGGCAAAAAATGCCATTATAGCGGCAAAAAAAATAATGACGAAAATTTTCTTAATATATTCTTTTAAAAAGGCATTAAATTTTTCTTAAAAAGGCTCAAAACGAATTTATTTCTAGACAAACAAATTCATAGGTTTTTATTTTTATTTTTAGATTTAAATATTATTTTCATACATATTTCAGTTTTTTTATACATATTTTTTCGCATTTTTCAGTTTCCCATTTGACAATGTCACTTGTTCCCTCACTTTTGAGTCTTTCAAGTGGGTTCAATTTTAGAAATTATCAAAAATAATTAAATTCACTTAAATATGTACTACTTACAGTTACAATACGGATGAAGTCAGTTTTTTACACTATAAAAATAATTTAAAAATTTATTTAATTTTAAATAATCACTAAAAATAGTTTTAAAATTATATAATTTTATAACTAATCAAAATTCTTTTTTGATTAAACAATTTAATTGTTTACAGGTCGAAATGGATTGGACAGCTGTTGGTGTAGAAAAAATGAGGGAACAAATAGAATTGGCCGATTATTTGCTAATTGACATTATTCCCGAGCGGAATACTGTGGTTGGTTTAAATGTTTGAAAATTGTATCAATCATTTACCTAAATTTACCCCGGCCACAAATTCTCTTAAAGCCTTCAAAATTTAACTCAAAAATGCACAGAATTGATCCATTGTTTGAAAAAAAAATTGCTAAATATGCGCTTATAATTTTGAAAAAATTCTTATGGACCGAAGAGCTAAAAAAAGTTACGGATTTCCTAGCGCCTAAATTCTTTCAGGCTAGGGGCCTACCTATATCTAAAAATTTTCAAGTCAAAAAATACAGTTGATATTTTTCAGCCCTACCCAGCCGGCTATTGGCATGAATTGACCATGAAATTTCATTTCTCCCGTCGTGCTGGATGGTAAAATGCAATGCAAAATCATTGGCACACTTTGCCAGAGAAAATGATAAAATAAAATAATTTTGAAAATCCACAATCAGGTACATTCTGCAGGCCTACTTACCCACCTACCTCACCATTTTCATCTGTTCGTTAAAAAATTTTTATACGAATTTTTTTTATTCAAGAAAATTTCAGCATGGATTTCTTTTGTGCTTGGTACACAGGCCATTCCGGCCCGAACAATGCTCGGTGTTAATTCACTTTTGGGTGGGAAATTTATTTTAATTTTCAATTTTTAATATATTTTCTTTCAGCGATGACATTCCAGGTTAACAAATAGAAAAAAATAATTAATTCATCTGTTGTTCAATTAGTCCAATTCAAATTAATTAATTAGCGCAGGCAATTAAAATAATTCCATTTGAATTTTTAGTTTGGCAACATAATTCGGTAGGTCAAATGCAGTGCAGTCAAATGGGGCAGGAAAATTTTGCTTTTAATAAAAAAATTTTCAGAAATTTGCCGAAGGTCAGCTATGTTAAAGCAATCGACATCTGGTTGCTTTCCTGCATGACTTTCGTGTTTTTTTCGCTTGTTGGAGCTTGCTTGGGTTGGAAAAACTGGAAAAAAAATTATGTAAAAAATTTATATAAATTTTAGGTGGGCTACTTAAGCAGAAAGGTTTGTTGTTGATATAAGCAAATTAATTAATTTTTATTTTAATTATTATTAAAGGAAGCGGACAGTCGCGAGGCTGCAAAAGAGGCCCAAGACGCAGCGGCGGCGGTGGTCCAACAGGTTACGGTACCACCTCCTCGCTACGGTAGCGTCGATGCGCAAAGCGTCGGGGCCTCCTATCAACAGCTCAACATGCAACAACAGGTTGATCAAGTAATAGATAAATAAGCATTATATTATATTATTTAATTGTTAATTTGGGTAAATATGAGATTACAGTACTTTATTTAATTGCCAATTCTGGGAATAGGAAATTACAGTACAATATGTATTATTTGGTTACCAATTCGGGCAAATAGGAAATTACAGTATGTTATTTAACTGTCGTCGGGCAAATAGGGAAATTACTATATATATGCATTATCTAAAATATTATAACTGTCCATCCATTTCCTTTTCATAAGGAGACGTTCTGGCGTTGTGCCGTTGACCGGCCAAGCTGACGACGAAGCATCAGCATTGTTGCAACGGATTGAAGGACGAACGCTGGTCACCAACAATGACTATGGCTATGTGCCGCCTGGTCTTTTGAACGGAAGTGCCCGAGGCAATGAATGTTTTTTTTAAAATTTATTTTTTAAAATTTTCAGTGCCTTTTGTTCCAATGGACACAAATATGACAAGGTCAACAATGCCTCATGTGAAAAAAGTGCCATCACTATCAGATTTCGGTACATCAAAATTTTTTTGATTTTATTTTTCGTTTTTTAATTAGTTTTTTGTTTCTTTAACCAAGGGCTCAGCAGCTCTTTCCCGATGAGTTCGCCAACTTCTGCAGCTGCTACCACTGAAGAGCATCTCCAATCCTCCGAGTTTGAGTAGTTTTTTTTATAATTAATTGTTATTTTCTTGAAAAATTTATATTTTTTTAAATCTTTCTAATGATCTTTGATTTATCGTAAATTTTTAAATTTCTCTGCCAATCTTTGAGTATCATAAATTTTAAACTCCTCTCTCTTATAATTTTTCATCTAATATTTTTAAAATCTCTCTGATAATCTAATCTTGGATTTATTATAAATTTTTAAACTCTATATATTTAAAATCTCTCTGATAATCTTAGATTTGTCATAAATTTTTAATCTTCTAGAGCTAGGGATCATTCTGGTGCTGAACATGGCGTGCCCACCATGCCATGCAGCGGCGGATGGCATGGCACTGGTGGCACATCCACTCCCATTAATGGCAGTGACAGAGTCCGATCCCAGCGTGAACAGTTGGCACTTCGAATTGGTTGGCCAAAAAAAAAATTTCTAAAATATTGAACAAAAATTGAATTTTTGATCGTTACTCGGCACTTGTGTTCCCGGCACTGTTTGCTCTTTTCAACGTGTTTTATTGGTAATTAAAAAATATTAAAAAAGATATATATTATTTAATCCAAAATATTTGTTTATTTAGGTACCACTACATGGCCGAATAAATAGTGATGATGAGATTAATTCAATATTATATTTTTGTATTAACAAACTTTGCAAATTTTTTTAGAAATAAATTTATGTAAAAATATAAAACGATATATAAAATGAGACAATTAGGTGATTTTTTGCATTAAATCTTAATTTTGAAAGCAAGCGAAGCAAAAAACAACTTAAAATTGGGGGTTAAGAGCCCGCCCCGACCCCGAGTTCTCCGCGACCTTTTTGAGTCCTCCCCAATCCCCGTTCTGTCCTCCCCCGCCCACCTCGTTCACCGAGGGGTCGGGGCTTTACCCTAATTAAAATATGTAATTTTTTTTGGTTTTGTTTTTCATCATAAATTCATTTTTTCATCTCTGCTTCTGCTGGAGGTGTCGTCAACGGTTCATCACTGAAACTGCTTCCTTTTGTGGGCGTCACCAACTGCACCGCTTTTTTCTTCTTCAATGCCGCCACCGTTAATGTATTGCCGTTGCTGTTTTTGTCTTGTTGCTGAATCACAACCGTTGTTGTTGTGGTGCCATTCTTGTCTGTTGTACTGCTTGAACTTGACGACTCAGGCACACCAACAACAGCTGCAACTGGTTCAGCTACAGCAGCAGAAACAAAGGCATTCTTCTCTTTCAGAAACTGTGTTGCTGCTAATTGTTCCGTGTTGCCGTCCTCTGTTTGTTTCTCTGTGCATTCAGTTGGTTGTTCAACAGCAGTGACCACCGCAACCGGTGGCATTGTGCCACCGCCTGTTTTGGCCTGGTGTTGCTGCTGGGCTAATGCCGTCGACGCATTCGCGACCACGGCATTATTAATCAGTGTGGTGGCGGCACCGTTTTCTGTCACGGCAGCTGCTGCTGCTGAAGCCTTGCGAATCAGCGCAGTTTGTCGCTGTGCCACATTTGCGGCTCGTCGTGCCAGGACGAACGAGTCGCGCAGTTGCGTTGCTCCTTTGGCGGCAGCAATTGCACGCGCCGACTGCGACACATAACCGTTATGATCAACGCGTTGCTTCAACTTCTCAAGCGTAGAAGCGGAGGATGGCGTTGTTGTTGACGCCGTGGACAGTGATGGCCCAATTGTGGCACATTTCTGTGTTTGTACGCCTAAAAAAAATAAATAATAAATAAGGTGCCCACTCCAGGAGAGAGATTTTCTTGTCGGCAGTTTATTGAGACAATAATTTAAATTTAATTGGGCTGGACAACACCTGTTGGTTCTGCTCCGGCCACACTCATCTGCTCCCAGCGGTCTTTAAGCTGCGACACGGTGTTTATTCCGCTCCGACTTATGTGCTGTTGCTGATCGTCAATCACCTAACATAAGCCAAATTTGACTATATTAATACCGTATTTCCTAAAAAAAGAGCCCCCGGGGCTCTTTTTCTTAACACCCATTAAGAGGGGGAATGGCTTACTTCAGGGGGCGGGGCTCTAATCAGAAGGCCGGGGGTGGAGTCTATTTCTCAACTGTCCATAAAAATCGGGCTTTATTTCATGAGGATAGTATTTGTGAGGGGGGGGGGGTGCTGTATTAGAGAAAATACGGTAACTGTTCCCTCTTAAAATGTGAATTATAACGTCAAAAAAAATTTTTTTTTTTAATTGAGAGAGAATATAATTAAAATTACTTACATCAGCCTCTTCCATTGTGTCCGCGTTGTCCTCCGATTCTTCGCGCAAAATTGTCACAGACTCAGCCGAATCCACTGATGAAGTGAGAAGGGGACAGGCCGAAATGTTGCTGAACTGCTTCATTTCGTCGGTTGGCAAATGCTTTTCCAGCTCATGAAGAATGTTGGAGAATTCGGGCCGTGCAATTGGGTCAAAAATTAAAAATATATATAATCAAATATATAATAATTATTATATTTGCTAAACGACATTTTACCATGATGCCAAGCCGAGCTCAATATCTGAATGATATGTTGAGGAAATTGGGCAGTTGCTTCTGTCGGAAGTTGAGGACGACCTGAGGAGAAAACACTCGGCAAATTTATTTGGAATTTAATTAAAAAAACTTTTTTAATATTTTTTATTATTATTTCACTGCCTGCACACACTTCGTTTATATGCCATTTCGGCAGCTGCCGCTGCCGGCTTTAGTTGTGAGAATGGCAATTCAGCTGCATGAATTTCCCACAACACCAAGGCGTAGCTGAACACGTCGACCTTCATGAATTGATGTTGTTTTTTTTAATTTTGAAAATAATTTAATAATTTTCTAATTAATTATTATTTATAAAACTTTATGATCGTAGCGGCAACTTTGCGTGAACACTTCCGGCGCCATCCAGCGGAGGTTCTGGAAAAAATATTTCAAAATTTTTATTAAAGATAAACGGAATATAATTAATTTATTGGACTAGATGACAATTGGATCATTCGTCCAAAATTGGACATTGTATCCGCGGAATGAATTGTCTCTTCAATTATTTAGGCTAGGCTATAACCCCGGGCTGCTTGGTCATGTTGTCGTCACGCTTGTCATGCGAACCAGCGAAGCGCGACTCGCCAAAGTCGGCGACCACTGCCCGGCCATTGTTGTGCAACAGAATGTTGTGTGAGTTCTGACAAAAATACCGTATTTTTAGCCCCATGAAATACGGTATGTGTATCGTTTTTGTTATATTGTCCTACCAAATCCCTGTGAATGACCGGCCGTTCCACCAACTCGTGCAAATATTTCATTCCTCTCGCAATGTCCACACCGATGCAAAGTCGGAGTGTCATCTCGAAGACCCTGGACAGTTTTTTTAGTTTTTTTTTTAATTTTTGTATAAATTTTGAAAAAAAAAATCGTTGAAAATAAATCAATTTTACAATATTTATAAATTGGATGAACTTTTTTAAAAATAAAAATAGAATGAATGGTTTTCTATTAACACCTCTTCTGTACGTGGAGCAGTGAGAAAAGTGAGCCAGCTGAGGCAAACTCAGTAATAATTGCAAATTGCTAAAAAAAAAATTAAAATTAGAAAATTAAAAACTAAAAAAAATCTTACGCTTGGGTCATCCATGCAAGCCCCGATAAATGCCACAATGTTTGTGTGCTTTAAATGTGACACTATGGACACTTCCCGGCAGAACATATCAACCTAGAAAAATATTAAAAAAAATATATTTTTTAATGAACCAAAAATATATTTTAAATTAAAATGTTTCTAATAACCAAAAATATATTTTAAATATATATATATATATATATATATATATGCATGAACCTAGAAAAATAAAAAATTATAATGTTTGAAATCAAAAATGCCAATCATTTTTCCGCCCACCTCTGTTTTTGCTCCGAATGCAACAACCTTAGAAAAATATGGGAATTTTTGCCGTGAAATTTGACAAAATTAATACACACATACCTTATACCGCTTTACCGCAACGGTTTTGCCGCGGTAAACACCACGGTAAACTTTGCCAAACGAACCATTGCCAAAAATTTCGAAGATTTTTTTTTGTTTAAATTTTTTTACAGTTCAACTACCAATTGGTTCTTTAAGCTCAACGTCTAGCAGTGAAAGATGGTGTGCGGAACGGAGCTCACCGCGCAGTTGTAAAATTTCTGCTTTTTCCTGTTAACATTGAATCATGATGAAATGTCAAAGAATAAATCCACGTGGTACATATTGTTTTAAAAATCAGAAAATTTCTTTTCCAATTTTTGAATTGAAATTTTCATATTTATATTTATATTAAATGTGTCTATAAAATTTTGATCAAAAATGCTTTCATAGACCGGAATTATGTAATAAATATTATAATTATAATATCTTTTAAAAAATTGTATTTAGAGAAAATTTAATAAAAAAAATACCAAAAATTATTTAAAATGATAAAAAATTGTATTTAAGAAATTTAATAATAAATAAAATTCAATTATTTATTTTTTAATTGTATTTATGAAATTAATTAAAATTGTAACTATTTGAAAAAGCATATCTTTTTTCAAATAATTCAAAAATCAACTTTTGTCATTGAACGCAGACGACCAAGCGGAGAAGGTAATGGCGTATATGAACTGCTTCCGGAGCTTTAACATTTTAATTTTCGTTTTTCAATATTCTGAATATACTGTAAATGACCTGTATTCAGAGCAAGCGTCTGAATCGGGGCCGCCGATTTGCATAATATTTTAGCATATTCACAATCTGTGGAACATTTTTATTTTTTGAATATATATTTTTGTGTAACTATTAATTTTAAAATATTATTTATTTATTTTTAATTTTAATTTTTTTTTTAAATTTATTCGCCTGATCATGGCCCTTTTCATAGGCCCATAAAATTGGTGTTTGCGGCTGAAATTGTTGGTCCTCCAAACACTTTGCGTAGCGTGGAAAATCGACAACAGACTGCGCAAAAGCAAAAATTTTTAAAAAATTCGAAAATTTTTTTTTTACCAAATTTTTATCCGAATTTTCCGCTCGTGCAAATGGCGCAATTCGCGAGGCCAACGACGAAATTCCGTTGTATGATGATAAAGGGTGTTGTTGTTGGTTTTGAGTGTTGGTGTTATTATTTCCTTGAGGAAAAGTTTAATGTTATAATTTAATTCAATTAAAATTATTAATTAAAAAAGTATTTTAATTGGTTATTAATGAATACGCAATTTAAAAAAATTATTTAAAAAAATGAAATAAATGTTACCGAATTGGTTGATCAGAGGACTGTCAACTGCACGGGCAGTCAAAGATTGATCAGCTCCATTGTCCAGCAGATATTGCACCACACGGATGTGCCCGTGGAAGCACGCGCTGTGTAATGCTTAAAAAATCAAATAAAATTTAAATATTAAATAAATAAAATTTAAAAATCAAAATTTGCCTGTATGCCCATCCTGAGCCTGGTAATTTGGGTCAACCTGAAAATGGCGAAAAATAAAAAATTAAAAAGTTTTACTCAAAAAACCTCCGGTTGGCGCATCAGAAAACAGACCAACTCGAAGCGTCCCGCTGTACAAGCGGCCATCAATGGGGTTTCGGAAAATAAATTTTCCTATTTTATAAAAATAAATAAAAAAAAATGATTTTGTTTTTAATTTGAAAATTTCAATTTACCATTCCCAGCACTTCACTGCCCGCGGCACCCAACAGCTGCTTGACCGCGTCCATTCGACCACAATAACATGCTGAGTGAAGTGCCTTGAAAAAATTTATTCAAAGACTAATTGATCAAAAATTGAAATTTCAAAAAAAAAATCGGAGATCTTTTTGAGTCGAGACCGGGCCTAAATTCAATAACCGAGACCAACTTGGACACAATACTCAATAAAACCGCCTTTGTTAATCAAACACCCGATTTCGATAAGCTTCATTTTGTCCTACTGTAGCTTTTGCTACCGTCCACCTACCGTATCCCCATATAAATTTGTCTGTAGTGCAAATTGTCGCGCATCTTTGGCCTTTTCCAACAGCAGGCCCATCGAGGTACAATGTCCAGTCTTGGCCGCAAAATGCAGGGCAGTGTTGCCCTCGTCATCCGCAAGTGTCGGGTCAGCGCCGGCTTCGAGAAAAGCCTGAAATTTCGAATTTCAGCACCCTAAAAGTTCAACACGGGTGCACCCTGAAGCGAAATTTCGCAAAAATTTAAAAATTTGGATCAAAAATGGATCAATGGCGGGAGGCGACGGGTTGCTTCAATTTCCCACACCTTCAACATTGCCGGATTTGCTTTGCCCGCAGCAATATGAATCTGAAAAAGCGATTGATCACTTTTTTTTTTGACAAATAACAAATTGATCTGCACCGGTCGGTCATGAACACCGCCGCATGCATTTGGGTCGGCGCCCGCCTCGAGCAGTTCCCGCACGATCTGTTGTAGAACACGCAAATTTACAATTGAGAGAGACAGCCAGGGCGAAATTCTGCAACCTGAGCATGCCCGAAATAGGTGGCACAATGAAGTGCGGTATAGCGCACAAAGTCCTGTGACTGTAGGTTGGCACCATGCGCGACCAGTACCCGCAACACATCCACATTGCCGGACCTTTGGTGTTAAAGAGTGTGCCGTCTTTTTTGGTGCAGTTTTTTGGAATTTTTTTAAAATCTTTAAATTTAAAATTGTTTGTAAAATTTTCTCGAGAGTGAGAGAATAAATGAATTGTACATGGCCGCCAAGTGGAGAGGAGGCGGTACACCCGACGCGGTCGGCGTCGCGTTCGGGTCCGCGCCTTCCTCCAGCAGCGTCTGCAACGCGCTTTTATCTCCCTTATAGACAGCAATATGCAGTGCGGTGAACCCGTTCCGCGTCCGCTGTTGCAACAACGCGCGTGCACGCTGTTGATGCTGTGCAGCGTCAGCTGCAACGTTGTGCGCGTCGCCACCGACACAGACACCGTCTCCATTTGCGGCATTGGCATTGTTGGTGATTTTGCACGGTGATTGTTCAGTGCCATTCGATGACGCGACATTGCTGGTGGTGGTGGTGCCGGCTTCACTACAACGGTTCCAACGCTCCAACAAAAGGCGAATTTTCTCGGATTGCTAAAGTGGTAAAAATAAAAAAAGTTGCCACCTTTTTTTGTGCCAAAAAATTAGAAAATTCACTAATGACCTGTTCACAAATCCCAATGCAGATCAAATGGAGAAGTGAAAGCTCACGACTGCCATTACTCACTTTCTCATCACAATTTTTGTCCAATTGGTCCAATTCGGAACGGAATTCCTCGAGGGTACCCTGACTAAAAATTCTATAAATTTTTTGAATTTTCCATTGAATACGCCTCTAAAATTCTTCAAAATATTTAAAAATTGAAGCGTACAAGCAATTGATGTGAAGAGCAGAGCGAGCATCAAATTTCGGTTTTATGTCATCATTTAATTTTGACCGAACAATAGCATATCCCTCACTAATCCGTTTCTTCAGCTCATCTGATTTGAAATTTAATTTAAAGAGCCATTTAATTAATTAGGTAATTTCATTAAAAATATTTATTTCATTTTCTATTTTGGTGGCTTTACCTGCGCATGACAGTTGAGGCCTTGACTTGTAGTTACCCATCAAAATAAACTGCTGAAGCGGGTTGGAACCAACCAGTCTCGACTGGATCATTCAAGAGCAAATGGAAAATTTCCACATCCCGAAGATATATTTATTTGCCTGGTGATCGATCCCTCACATTTTCGATCGATCAATTCACTCATTATCTTTTATCGTCTGCGGTCTCCGAGTTTGAAAAAGTCTCTTCTCCCTCTCCCTTTCTCTAATCATTGGCCAAAAAAATTTCGCTTCTTCTCTTTGAAAAATTGCAAAAATAAAGCTAATTTTTATTTTTTGGATATATAGTTATAATATTTTTAGAATTAATATTTATTAAAAATAATTAAATTAATTTTTATACATGAATTATTTTAGTGCTAATTTTCGATTTCTTGTAAATATTTTGTGATAAAATTTGTGTCAAAAAAAATTTTACATTATAAAAATACGAATGAATTGTTTTTTGGCTTTGGGATTTTTTATTATCATTAAAAAATTGATACTTTTTTAAATTTCCAATAAAATACCGACCCAAAAGATATTGCTGTTTTTTTAATTGCTTCAACATTTAATACAATGGGTACATATCGTAAATGTCCCAATTGTATTTAAATATAGGATCATTAAATTCTACATTTTTTGACATTCATTCGTCAGTCGTTGCTAAAACAAAACATCCATTTTTGACGAAAATCCTCTTCAAATTTAAGGGGAAATCCGATGACGCATTTTGCCAAAGGCAAAAAAAAAAAACTTAAAAGCATTGGCCAACAATTCGTCTTTCAATTGGCGCTTCGTGCCAGCTGCAGTTGGTGCCTTTGGATATATATTGGTGGTGGAAATTCCCCCGAGGGCACAAAATCGGGGGAAAGAAAGGCACGCCGCCGCCAAAGAGACGGACAACCGACCGACATACAATTGGATGCCAAAAAAGAAAGGCCCCCAATTTATGGATTTTTGCCTACACTTTCACCACAGATACTCACACATATTGAATGACCATCAGCCGATGAACAAAATTTATTAATTCAATTCATTTTTATTGTGCTTAAATTTCACAAATACCGTATCCCAGTCAATAAATTTTCAATTTTTAGTACTGTATTCTTAAAGCATTCAATTTTCTGTCAATGTGCATTCAATCGACAGAAAGGTTTTTAAGGCTGCTGATAAGCGTGTAAAAGCGCTCACTAAGGCACCCTCCACAATGTCCCGAAGAAATCATCGACGATCAAAAGTTTTTGGAATAAAAAATAATTTCGAAAATTCTCGAAAATTTAATTAATTAACAAAATAATTTGTCTATTAACAAATTAACTCTTCCAAAGGTCACACATGTGGTGAATTTGGTGAAAAGGATTATCGCCTTTTTCTTTTCACATGTTGGACTTTGTGCATTGGTTCGTCATTTTTGGCGCTATCCCTAAATCTAATAGGATTAACAAATTTTCATTATTTTTAGGTGATAGGATATGCCATGTTAGGTGCCGTTGTTTTCCGTGCCGTTGAAGGCCCACATGAGGTGGAGAATGAATCCACTTAATAATTAAAATAATAAAATTTAATATTTAAAATACAATTTTCCACTGTTTTCAGCGTTACATCCAAAGTGAGATTACTGGAGCTCGGAGGTGCTTTTTCAATTTGTTTAATTAACAATCAATAAATTCAAATTCATAAACAGGAATGCCGTTGACGTGGCATGGAATGCGACATTTCGTGTGAACAAATTAGACAAGACAGAATGGGAACGGATAGTGTACGAGCAGGTAAAATAAAAACAAAAATGCCAACAATTTATAATTTAAAAAAAAAATTCAGACAAAATTTTTCAAACGGAGGTGCCTTTGGGCCATCCATCGAGGCTATGACGGCAAAGAGTTTGGCCGTGCAGCTCAATGGACATTCACTGGCTCATTTCTCTATTCTCTATCGGTAGAAAATAAAAATATAATTAATTAATTAAAGGAATATTGTAGCGAAATAAAAATAATAATTACTAATTAATCAATTATGAAGTATGCCAGTGAAATTTTTGAGTCTTAAGATGGAATTATAACATTAAAGCGAAAGTTGTGAAGTCAATCAATTTATTTCTTAATGCGTTAGGTCCAACCCTAATTAATTTCAAGAATTCTCCTAAAAATTGATACCCACCAGGGAAGTGTGCCGAAGCACTCAAAAAATTTCGAAAATCGAAATTCCAACGGCTGAAAAAATTTGGTAATCGGAATTCCGACAGTTCAAAAAATTTCGGAATCTGATTTCGAATCCAAAAAGGTCGGAAATCGGGATTCCGACACATCCCTGATAGCCACGAAATGAGTCTTTTATTGATGAGTGAAACGTTTTTTGGGCCAATTAATTAATTTACCTGATCGTAATGACGTAATGTTGGCATATTTAGGTGACATCATCATTTTATATTCAATTACATTATTAAAAATAGTAATAAAAAATTTATTTGTAAAGATCATCACAACAATTGGATATGGCAACACATCCGCAAAAACTTATTTCGGCAAAAACACTGACCATTCTGTTCGCAATCATTGGCATCCCATTGATGCTGCTGTTCCTCACAAACATTGGCGATGTGATGGCAAAAATTTTTAGGTGAAATTTTTAAAAATATAAATTTAAAAAACGGAAAAATATTTTGGCATTTTAATTAGGTTTCTATATGCTCGCTCAATTCGTCTTAAATACAACATCATTTTGTGGCACAAGCGTCGTCAAGCGGCAAAAATTCGACGTGCAAATTCGTTGGTTGCCAAGCTGACCCGTTCAAATCATCCATGTAAGGAAAATTGGCATTGATAATTAATTGCTCCAGTTCCAAATATTTTATTCCCTTTAAATTTAAATTATATGGCTTAAAATTGGAATAATAAAAAAAATTAATAAATGGCATTCGATAAATAAAAATAAATAAATAGTGGTAGCCAAATATATTCCATTAATATTACTGATCAAAAATTTAACTTAAAAATGAATGAATTAAAGTTTAATTTCTTATTTAAAAAATGAAAAAATATTTTCTGTTTTGTTCGCATTGAAATAATCTTCAAAAATTGATTAATATAATATAAATTCATTTTATTATTTATTAAAAATAAATTAATAAAATTTACAAAATATGCTGAGCTTTTTTAACAACAGATTTGAGCACATTGCGCTTCCAGCAACAGGACGAATGCTCGTTGGAGTCAATTGGCCCCACTGGTGCCAATACATTACCGGTCAATGGCGGTTTTGTCACTGGCGCAGCAGCCGACGTTAATGAGGTAATAAAAATTGAAAAATTTAATATTTTTATAGTCCAAAATTTTAGCTATTAGCAGCCAGAGCCCATTTGGTCCAACTTGAAGTCAAGGAAAGCGTCGAAGCCCAACTTCAACGGATATCGGTGATCATTTATGGCGTGGAATATGGGGGAAAAAGAATTTTTTGGCAACATTTCAAACTCTTAGTTTAAGTGATAGTTTTATGGTTTAATATACATTTAACAATTTTTATATTCCAAAAAAGGTCAAAGCTATAAATTATTACTCTTAATTCGATATAATTATTTAAAAAAATTCAACTAAAGGTGCCTCTCTCGTTGGTTTTGCTTACAATGCTCGCTTATCTGGTGACTGGCGCCATTCTCTTCTGTCTGTGGGAGGAGTGAGTTGAAACAAACATAATTTAATATTAATAAATATTTAATTAAATTTATAATTACTTTTTATAAAATATATAATTCAATAAATAATGTTTGTTTATAATTCTTCAGATGGACTTTTTTGGACAGTTTTTATTTCTGTTACATATCATTGACAACAATTGGTAAAATCTTTATTTATATATATTTTTATTTTTGTAATTATATTTTATTTTTTAAGGCTTTGGCGACAAATTTCCTGGCGAAGCGGTTGGCAGTGACAAGGAAGCGCAGGAGAAGCTGGTCATCACAAGGTCGTGCCAAATATAGACGACGAATGGAATTTTTAAAGACAAAAAAACTCGGATTGAAGGGGCTTGGCAACGCGGACTTTTAACGAATTACTGGGACAAAAAATTGTTCCACCGTTTTTTAAGTACTGTATTTCCTGAAATAGAGCCCCTGAGGCCTTTATTTTTCAACCACCCCTCAAAAGGGGGCTTTATTTCAGGGGGGACACTATTTCAGAGGGGGGGGGGGGGGCTGTATAATAGGAACTACGGTAATATAAGTAAAATGCAGCCAAAATTTCTCCGATTGAAAAAAAATATTGAAAAATTTATATAATATAATTTTTTTTTAGCATTTATTTATTGGCCGGAATGGCTTTGTTGGCCATGTGCTTCAACCTCGCACAGGCAAAAAACAAACAATTTTTTTGTTTTAAAATATTTTTTTCAGGAAGAAGTAGTGAATAAAGTTGCATGGTTGGCCAACAAGTTCAGGACGAGAGAAGAGGAATATGAGTGATGCAAACTCATCAAGAAAAACAAAGCAAAAACAAACACATAAACACTCAATTCATTGTCGCCTTCATTTTTATTTTATTTTATTTTTTTAAATTTAAAAATATTTGAAATTAAGGAACAAAAATAGATTTATAATTTTTGATCAATTTTTCTGCACTAACAAAATCTAATATAGACATATATATTATGTATTTAATTTATTAATTCAGCAAAATAAAATAAATGGCAAAATTAAAAAAATAATAAAAATTATTTGTTGAAAATTAAATAAAAAATATTCCTCTCTTTGAAATGTTAAAATTTTAATTTTTATATTAAAATTTTTTTTTTGATTATTTGCTACTGGATTAGTTAAAAAATCAACATTTCTTAATGACAGCAGCATAATTAGAGGAATAGGTATTTAAACACATTTATAGCAAATTAATTGAATTCACATAATTTTCTACAAAAAAAATGATGAATAAATCAGCTCATTTTCTCTCGCTGGATTTGCCGCGGCACGCCTTTGAACTTCCGCCAGCAGAAGCCGCCGCGGCCGCTGCTGCCGCCGCGTTCCGCAATTTCATCAGTGCCGCGCTCAACGGATGCGCGCGTTGGATGTGCAACGCGTATTCGTCGTAGGCGGGCGCCGTAAAACCGCACTCTTCGCAAACAAAAACCTAAGAAATATAAAAAATAAAATTTTTTAAGAATTTTTTTTTGTCCCGGACTTTGCTTCTGCGCTCTTTGTAGCCGTATGAATGAGCTCGTCCGTGCACTTTGCGCATGTGCGACTCCAATGAGCACCGTTGCGTAAACGATTTTTCGCAAAGATCGCATTTGTAGGGCCGAACCCCTGAGGGGACAAACAAAAAAAAAAAATGCCGTTTTTTTTTTGAAATTTTCGCTATTACCCGTGTGGGTTCGCGTGTGCCTTTTCAAGTCAAATGTGTCGTTGAAGCCTTTGCCGCAAAAGGTGCACAGATAGCGCTTTAAATCGGAATGGCATTTGGCGTGCCGATTCAGCAACCGTTGCAAATGGAATTTCTAAAATGAAATTTTTAAATTGCTTTTTTAATTTTAAAGGATTTTTTCGGAAATTTTTGATTCCCGTCTAGCAAAGGGTGAAAAAAGATCATTTTTGCCGCTTAAAACTTTCGGTAACCCCTGAATGAAGCTAGGCTTTTCTCTCCTATATGCATCCCCCGTCCGGGCCCGCACCTTTCCACAGGTGCGACAGCTCAGCGCGCCGGGCGCTGAGGTGGGTGCCGGCGTCGGGTCCACGTCGGGCGGCGCGTTGTGCGCGTTCAGCAACGGATTCTTCATGCCGTAGCCGCCGTTCACGTACTCCAAAGCCAATGATGACGGGCTGGCGCCGGCTGATGCTGCGGCCGTGCCCACTTTGATCGATGGCGCAATCGCTCGAGGCAAACTAAGCGCAGAAATGCCGCCACCGGCGCCGTCGACGGCGCTGCTTAATCCTGGTCTTGGCATTGACGTGCTGGCGCCAGTGGCCCCTGTGGTGGTGGCAGCGGGAGCAATTGCGGCCGCAACAATGCCAGCAGAAGGCGGAAACTGTGGAATTGAACCAAAAATTGCCCCCCAAATAATCCAGCAAAATTTTCTTTAATTGAATTGCCGGCTTTCTATATGTGATTGAGATTGACGAAAAAGGGACAAATGGGCGACAGAGTATAACTCCTTTGGTAGTTTGTCCAAATTGAACTAAATTATTTAATTCGATAGTCTATGTGTTCTCTAATAGCCTACCTAATTTCGAAAAATTTCGTTGTGATTCAAAAAGTTATGGTTAAAAATGTCCGGGAAACCCAGTCGCCGAATTGTCCACTTTGATGGAACCACCGTCGCCTACCGGCAATGGCCCGCTTTGTCGACATGGAGACGATGTTGATGAGGGTGATGAAGTTGGCGATGCCATTGAATTGGGCACTGATTTGGGAAGAAGCTGCTCCACAAAAAAGGCACTGTTGGCTGCGGAAACGCCGCCCTGCTGCTGTTGACTATGAGAAACTTCTCGAAAATTGGCATCCGTTTTTTCGCAAAATTTTGTGTCACAGCCACCAATGCCTGTCGTCAACAAGTTGCTGATACGACTGGACATTTGCTGATGTTGTTGATCACTGCTCAACGGGATCAGCACGGGAGCGGCGGTCTGATCAGAAGCTAAACACGCAAATTTTGTTAAAAGTGATACTGGGTGAATGTAATTGGATTAGGGAAATGCCAAAAACCGGATGGGCATGGATAGGGCTGCTCGACATTCTCGGTTCTCGATTAGAGAAAATTCTTGGGTTTTTTATAGGGGTCTCGATCTCGGATTCTCGAGACTGATCCCGGTTCTCGAGTGATGGAAAATTTCGACTCTCGAGGCAGCCAAACTAATTGAGTCCGGGATAATGTAAAAAAATCCGAATCGGAGTCAGAGAGTTACTGTTTTGCCTACCGTTATAGAAGGGGGGGGGGGGGTGGTGGGAGTGATTGGGTCGGCATGTCGCGAGAACTCCAAAAAAATAATTTATTTTTTACCCCGTTTTTTGGCACCGTCCATCAAAAGCTCTAATTGCTGCAGTGATGATGGTTGCGTTGTATTATGTGCACTGCCGACGGCAAACAGTGCATTTAAAATTGCCGCCGTACGACTCGCCGTTGCCGCCAGTGCCAATGCCGCTGTAATGCCATCCCCGGCGGTGCCATGGTGCGATTGGAACAGCAAATGCTTTAATGAAGCAAAATGTGGCACTGGCAATTAAAGCAAAATCCAAAAATAAAATGATTCATAAAAATAATAAATATTTAATCATTGAATATAAAAAAAAATTAAAATATTTAGCATTGTGAATTATAAAATATTATAAGATATGTACCCTACCTGAAGTGCTATTTGCCCTGGGGGGATGTTGATGGCTAAGGGCAGCATTTGTCCACCTGCTGTTGTTGGCATTTGGTGGTTGTGGTGCTGATGATGTGTCCGATTGTTGGGCACCGAAGGTGCCATATTTTTTGGCAAGAAATGGGGGAACATTCCTATGTAAAAATTAAGAAAAATTTAAAATTGGTGTCAATTGACACTTTTTCCACGGAAATAAAATTTTTTTAAATAATTTTAAATAAAGAATTTAATTGTATATTTAATACTTTGGGAGGTGTAATAAAAAAATAATAAGAAGAATTAAATAGTTTTTATTCTGCCGCCGATGGGCGCAGCCAATGGAAGAATGGGTGGGACCCGGGGGGGGGGGGGGGCATTTACTGTTGAATGGATGGGAGGAGGTTACCGACAGTTAAGAGAGATAGTGAAGAGAGAGCGAGGGGAGGTGAGAGAGGAGAGAGAGAGAGAGGGGGGGAGAGGAGAGGGGGGGAGAGGAGGGGGGGGGGGGAGAGGAGAGGGGGGGGGCAGAGGGCAGCGCAAAGGAAGAGACAGAGAAAAGGTGCACTGATGAGAGAGTGTTTGACAGACAGTTAAACAGAGAAAGAGAGAGTAGCAGAGAATGGAAAAACTGGTTTTAATTGTAGAGCAAGCAGCAGCACTTGAAAGCTTTTCTGATAATTGTTATGCATTGTGTTTAAAAAATCACTGCCATAACCAATCACCATCACCACATCCCGATGAGAAGTGATCCCCGACTAAATTCCCCATCCATCCCTACCTACATTTTATCATGATAGCTAATAAAACTGATCAAACTGATCAAGATCACTGATCATAATGTAATGTTTTAAAGGTCTTTGAGGTAAGCGCTGCTTTTTTGCCGATCAATGCCTTCCGGAAGGATGAATTTGAAGATTAAAGCAACCCATAATTGGGAAGAAATTCAAAAAAATGTTGGTTCTCCATCCAAGCATGATGCTGTGTTCCATGGTGATGATGATGATGTACATAGTTGACGATGAATGAACGCACTTTTCACCCTCCACCGGTGTCTTCCGCTGCTGATCATCATCATCATCATCACCTACGGTCGGTCGGTCGGTGGTCGGTCGGTTGTTTTCATGGAGTGCGGATGCGGCGCCCTTCCGCCCGTCCGTCATAATTGCTCTCCATCATCATCATCAACCTCATCATCTTCCACTTCCATCCTCATCATCTTCTTAAGGACGTCGTCCTGGGGCTGGTCGTGGTGTCCCGTCCCATTCTGCCAGCACCCTGCCCCCGCCCTCCCCCCGCTCGCCCAATTCTTTCTTCTTCCACCCCCCACCGCCGCTACACCGGCGGAAGGGAATGAATGAATGAGTGGGGGTGGGGACGTGCAAGCGCCAACCAAAAGCGCGCCGGAAAATTCAGTCCCTGCAAAATTTTCGTTCAAAAATTTTGGCGGATTTACCATCGGCGAACCTTTCCTTAGAATTTTCGAATGGCGAAGAAGAGAAAAATGCTGCAATTTATCTATCCAATGCCGGGTTTTTCCAATGTTTTGTGGGTGTTTGAATCCCTGTGACTTGGTGCCACTTCAGGACTCAAACGGCCTGCTGGCCTATCATGGAAAGGGAAGCAATGTTTGTTTGTGCGTGGATGGAAGGGCCTCAGTTGCCCGTCTCGCCAAGGTCACCCCCGCCCCGGTCCTCTAGCCTAACTGGTGAAGAGCAGCGCAAAACTTTTCGTCCTCCCCCCTCCCTCTGGAGAATCTTTTCGCCATCGTCCCCCTGGGGGGGGGGGGGGGGGGGAGGACACGGTCGCTGCGCGAGAAGAAAATTGGGCGAAGTGAATGAGTGAGTGTATTCTTTCAACAGTCATTTGCTCCCTCCTTTCCGCTAATGGACGGAGAGGGGGGGGGGGCATGGGGCATGAGAACCGGACAGGAAACGGTATCGGCCCGAGGTGGGGGAAAGAGAGAGAGAGAGATGGCAGAGTTGGGCCAAAATAAAATTCGGGAGAAAATAAAAATTGTAATGAATTATTAAAGTTTTATTCATTGGCATTGGCATTGGCCCTTCAATTGGTTGTTAAAAATTTTAAAATTGTTTTTCTAGCAAAAAAAAAAACAAAGGACAGCGTGTGCGGTAGATTTAAAACCAATTAAATACAGTATATCCATTAAACGACTAAACTGTGTTAATTATTTAATTCCAAAAATCCGCGCGCAATTCAAAAAATAAAAACGGGTCCTAATCAAAAAATTAGGACGCGATTTTGTGTGTTCAATTTGAAACACAGTAAATTTAAGCTTTCTTAGCTAAAATATAATTAAAAATTAAAAATTTTTTATTGTGCCAAAAAACGCAATTGATTTTCGTCCTATTGCTGTTTGTTGTTCCGGCAATTCTTCTTATATACACATACATATAAATATGAATTGCCGCCCGATCAGCAGTGCGCAAGTGCCAGCGCAGCGGATCATCATTAAGCACAATAACAGCATCAAATTAAATTTTAATGAGTTTTAATATCGGCGGGGGGGGGGGTGGGGCGATGGAAGAGGTGATTGAGGAGGAACACGTGTCTCACACTCACTCAATTAAAAAACTACTAAATCAAATGCCGCGCATACACACTCAATTTGTCCTGCTGGAGGCGCCACATTTGTTGGCGCCAGCCCGACGCTTTTTTGACAGAAGAAATCCGGCACAACGCGAAGGAATGTTAATGAACATATCGGACAATTCTCAAAAAAAAAAAAAAGTGAGTGTTCCCAGTTTTGAAAATATGATGATGGAATGATGGAATTGACAACAATAATTGCTTCCATTTGCCGTAAATTCTTAAATGTGTTTGGATGGATAATGGAGAAAATGACCTTTGTTACCCCTCTTATTTGGAGGCCATTTTCGGCACCGGTTCTCAAACGGGCACGGCACTCACACACACTTTCATTTATACAAAATATGACAATTTTTGTTCAAAAAGTGAGAGTAGTAACTTTTTGTTGGAAGAAGGAAGGCCTTTGACGGGTGAAGAAGAGAAGGCCTTCCGCTCCTCTTCAAGGGTTGGCGAGTGCCTCACAAATACAAAAGAATGAATGGTTCCCCCCATTTTTTTCGTCCCCTTAGGGTTCAGCGGCGATCGCTTTTTTGTATTATTGTCGTCTACAGCCCCTGAGGGGCCAGCGGGGGAAAGTCTTGGGGGACAAAATTAATTGGCCGGGGCGACCGGAGGAATCATAATTTGAGAGGGGCACACATTATTTTTCTTTTCTTTTCAGCGGGGTTAGGAGAGATAAAAGAAGTGCGCGAGAGGAAATGAATTACCGCAAAAAAAAATTATTTTAAAAAGCGAAAATTGCCAAAAAAAAAATATTTTTAGGTATATTAAAATGTTTTGAATAGAAAAATTCTTGTACCTTAATATCAAAAGATTAGTTACAAAAAAATATAAATGTCAATTGCTGCAATAATTTTTTTTTATTAAATGGTAAAAATCTAAAAAAAAATTATTTTTGACTGAAAATTTTGTAAAATTTTATTGTTTGCTAATTGTACTTACATACAATAAAATGTTATTTCGCACAGTTTTGCATTTGGATTTCCCAGCTTTTCAATTGTCATCAAATTTAATGGGCGAAATCGCGCAACCAACGGACGGACGGGCGACAATTACCCTCGAGGAAACTAATTTCATCCTTCTAAGGAAGAGCAGAAAATTCAAAAAATTTTTAAAAATTGTAAATTTGTGAATTAATTTTTAAATAAATGGCTAATAAAATTCTATGAAAAACATAAAAATGAACTGCTTAATTTTGAAGAAAAAAACAAAAACAAAAATTCATTCAAATATTCAAAATGTTTGCAAAAAAAAAATTTACTGTTTTTTCACCGAAAATGTGCGCATGGTTTTGTCATAAAATCCGCTCAAAAAGGGCGACTGGTGGAAAATGGATGGGCAAACGGGGATTGGATTAACGACACACAGCACAACACAAAAGGACGACAACGCATTTCAAAGCTGATTATCCGAGAAAAAAAAAGATTTTGGCGAATTTTCGGAATGAAAATGAGGGCTACCATTTTAAAATTGGTTGAAACCGTAATTTTCGGATTAAATCAACAGCCCTGGTCTTGGATTTCGGTTTTTTATGAATTCAAATTATTTTTAAGCATCTGATACATAGAGTTTTTAGAGTAAAATTTAAGTGAAATGAAAATTATTCTGGATTAAAATTTTTGAAAAATTTAAAAATTTTTCTTTTGAATTTTTAATTTTCGGTGTAGTCATTTTTTTCGTCAAAAGTTGCCAAAATAAAAAAATTTTAAAGTAAAAAATGTGAGCGAATGAATGGATTAAACAAATAAAATTATGTGTATACGGTAATTGATAGGGGAGGAGAGTTTGAATTCAATGTGCTTGCTGTATTTATTTGTGTTCGTTGTTCGCCCTTCTGCTGCTGCTGTTGCTGATGGGCTGCTGGGTTTATTACTGAGAATGGGAATGTGGTGGGAAATGGGGAGAACGGCGGATGGGCGGGCGAAATGAAAGAAAATTTTGAGCCAAAATAATATAAAAATTTAAAAAATAATAAATAAATAAATGAAAAAAGGGTTTTAACCAAAATCATTTAAAATGCCATCAATAATTGCAAAAAAAAAAAAAAGGAAAAAGAAATTTTGCAAATATAAAATTTAAACAACAGTTTATCAGCAAGTGCTTAATTTTTAAGCCAGGTTTATTAGAAAATTAGAATAAATTTTTTCATCAAAAATTTTCGGCTTACAATTAGCCACTAAAAAACTGAGAAAAATTAATTTTTAGAGGCCTATTTTTATTGTGTGTGTCATTAGTTTCTGCTCGGTTTCCGCCCTGCTGCTGCTGCTGCTGCTGCTGGTGGTGGTGGTGGTGGTGGCGAACGGATGCGCTTTATTGCCCCCCCCTCCCGCTTTTTCTGCCTCGACGAAATGATGGGAAAATTACCGTAACAAATCAGCAGCAGCAGCAAAATCCCCAGGGGGGGGGCAAATAAAAATCACATTGTTCGGACAATGAATGGATGAATGAATGAATGGCCGGCCGACGACGACGACTGACCCCAGCCCCGAGGGGACGTGGGAAAATTGTTGGAGGGGGACAAACCAATACAAAAGCAAAGAAAGAAAGAAAGGCACAAAGAATTTACGGTTCAAAAAAACAACAAAACATAATTTGATTGTTTGTGAGAAAGAAATTTGCAACTGCTAATCACTCCAGTGCTGCCTGGATAAATATTAAAGAAATAAATTTGTGTGCTGCGGCTAGGGATCGGCGAAATGCGAGGGTCGGGAATGGGGAAACCGGGAATTTACATGTCCAGAAATCAAAAACGGTGTCAAAACCTGGTAAATTAAATTCCTACATTTATCTCGGGTCGAAACAATTCACCGGGCAAATGTTTGGGATGATTTGAATGCTCGGAAATTCGGCATTCGCAGTCAGTTAAAGTTTTTTTTTTTTTTTTGAATTTTTCCAAATTTTCTACCCTTCAATTGGCCCTGCAATTAGTTTGGCATTGGACTGGACAGAAAAAAAAGAAGATGAGGGAGAGGAGGGAAGAGAAGGACCCAACTTCCATCGTCTCCCCTCCCCCGAATTTTAAGATTAGAGGGTTCCACGGGCCGCCTCATGAAGAAATGGGAGTCCATTTCCGTCACTGTGGCCGCCGTTGTGCGCACTTTTTTAGCAGACGGTGGTGAACAAAAGTTGTCCTCTGAGCACATAATTATGTGGAAAAAAGGAATTTGTTTTGTTGAAAATTTACAATTTTAAATTGGAAAAATAATATATTTTTTAATTTATAAATATGGCAAATCGAATCCCGGGTTTTGTGTAATTTAATGGCACTTTTTCAGACAATTTAAAACATAATTTTTAAAAGGCAAAGAATTAATTGAAAAAAAATTGAAAATTTTTGTTTGCCTGCCCTTGGGGCGGCAATTCGTCCTGCACAGATTGTGCAGATAAAACACCAACATATATCCTCCAACCATCGCTCGCCCTATTCTGCTATTCTCCGATAACTTCCGGCCAACTTTTGGTCGGCTTTTTCTCACGATTTTTTCCGTTTGCAAAAAATCGAATCGTTCGTTTTATCTGCTGAGCTGATCTAATGCTGCTGAATGTTTGAATGATCGGCTCGTGGTTTTGATGTTTGGACTGCTGACACCTAACAGATTTGACTTAATTTACATTGAACATTAATTGTGAGCTGATTTGTGAGTGAGCAATTAAAATTTTATATGAATGGTAATTAAAAATAATTTGAATGATAATTGAACAATTTTAAAAGCAATTTGAATAAATTAAAAAAAATTTGAATGGTAATTGAACAATTTTAAAAATAATTTGAATGATAATTCAAAGTTAAACTAATTTGAATGATAATTGAATAATTTTAAAAGCAATTAAAATATTAATTGAAAGCAAATAAATTCTGAGTCGCAATTTTCAGTTTTCAAGCTGCAGTGCTAAACTTAACCGAGTACAAAAACCAGGGAGGGGTGGGACGCGCCCGCGTGTCGCGTAATCGCGGCGATTTTTTGTTGTTGCGCGTTTCGCGTCCGCGTCAATTTGTGCCGGCTTCGCACCTCCCCCCCCCCCCCCCCTAATATGAACACATGCCAATTTTAAAACAAAGAAAATAAAATTAAATAAAAAAACGACAGCAACAAATAATTTTTGTAAAATGCTGATTGATACATACATACGACGTACCTTAACCCGTTCAAAAAGGGGAAAGTTTGCGAAACAACAAATATTTTTTACCATTTACACCGCCCAATACCAAACAAAAGGACAAACAGATTTTCCGGCCTCTCTCTGGGCTGTGTTGTGGCTGTTCAAAACGCTGTTCTGCGCCGAGGGCAAACAAACAAAATGTGCCCACCGCCCGCCCACTTGCTCAACAAGTTTCACCCTCACGCCCCCCCCCCCCCCATCCATTCAAGGACGACGGACCGTCGATGATCACAACGCATGGAATGGGTTGTGTGGTTGATGGTGATCATGGAGTATATGTTTTACTGCTACAACTGCGGTGTTCTAGCGCGATTTATATAAGCATTACAGCAGGAGGGACTGTGATGTTCGTTCGGTTCGGCTGCATGCCATGGAATGTTAAGCCAAGGGTTGATTGATGAGCCTCGGGATTGGATGAGGAATTAACTCGGCTTTTTACGGGCGTTTCCAATCCCGATTTTCGCGCTATTTCTAAAAAATGCGCCGTTTCAAATCTGTTCCAATTGCTAACCCTTCTGCCCGGCGGGCTGTGTTCCTTTTTTTTATAAAGAACCCATTTTTTCGCCAATTTTTTAAAATTTTAATTGCCATTTTTTTTAAATTTTAGCCAAACATTGGCACTTTGGCATAATCAATCACACATTAATTTACAATTTTGGCAAAATTTATGGGATTTTTTTTTCACTATTTGCGCGCAAAGCAGGTATAATCTGCAGCATTTGCCGGTTGGTTCCGGCGACAAGTTTTTGCGCCGGTGTCGCACCATCAACAAAACTGTCCCTCAACACGCATCCCCCTCCTCCACCCCTCGGGGGACGAAACGGTCCAACAAACGCTATTCGCCCGCAGGGGCACATTGGCGGAACGGTCGCGCCCCATTCAACACGGCAAACACTCGACAAAACAGCGCGCGGTTGCCGGCACTGTTGGTTGTTGTTGTTTTGTCGGACGGTGGGGAGGGTATGTATGGAAAGAAAGAAGTGCCATAACGGCGCGCGGCAGCAACGGGGATATAAAACTTCATTGGATTTTGGCGCGCAATTTTTGAATTGTTTATCCAGGGATAAAATTCCGAGGCACGAAAAATTTTGGAAATCGAAGTTTCTGCCGAAAAATATCGTAAATCGGAACTAAAACCGGTTAACTCCGCGCCATCCAAGGCATATGCCAAGACACTTAAAAACTAAATTTGACGGAGCTTTAGGTGCTAGATCAAACTGATACTTTTTTTCTCTCGAAATTCTTGATTAAATGGGAATTACTATCACAAAAATTCAAATATTTTGCACAAATGGCAGATAACAATTTATTGTAATATGTGTAAAATAGTAAAATGTTGTATATATTGTAGAACAATTAACAAAAACACAAAACAGGAGGATGACGATAATTTTCAATCAAACACTGGATGAATGGAAATTGTGATCTGTGTGGAGCAAAAAATGGATGAAAATTTGTTGCGCGCGGACGTAATTATCAAAAGAATTTGGACCATTTGAAACCAGCGCCCCCTTTGTCTTCGCCGCCGCCACCATTAGTGCCCTTCTTTTTTGTCATTTCTTCCGGCTCTTCCGCTTCAGTTGCTGATGTGCCACCTTTGCCGCCGCCACCACTGTCCAACCCGTCCACGGTGCCGCGCCGTCCCGCTTCCAACTTGGCAAACTCCAGCATCAATGTACGCTGACGAGCCGTTAGATGTCTGTGGTGTTAAGGAACATGCGCATGCAAAAATGAGTTGATAACGGACGATCAAATCAAAACATTCCTTTTTTATAGGATGGATGGGAATAGGAAGGGGCATCTTTTTTCTGCCCCAGGGGTCAATGAAAAATAGGGAGGAAATTAAATGTGTCAAAATCATCATCAAGAACCTTAAAAAAAACTTACTTCGGCACATTCACTTTGATGTTGAGTATTTGGTCACCATGGCCCGGCTGCTCCAGGCGTTTAATGCCTTTGCCCTTGAGCACCATTTGCGCATGGGACGAAGTGCCGGCCGGTATGTGCACCCGCGTTTTGCCGTCGTTGTTGGTGGATATGCTTGGCACGTCAATTGTGCCGCCAAGCGTTGCCTGCACAAAGAGAGAGAGAGAGAGAGAGTTTATAAATTTACAGAGAGAGAGAGAGAGAGAGAGCTTGGTCGAGATTTCTATTATGAAATTTTAATATTACAGGCTCTTAACAAGAAAACCAAAGGTTATGGTATCTAAAAAATCGGAATGAATTTTAGGTATAACCCCATTCCCCCACTTCTAAGAGGCGGTAGGAAAGGAACAAAGGTCGGTTGTCAGTTGTTTAGACTTTTGTTTTTGGAGGTTCGACGGGTTCAAACCCAACACAGCAAAATTCACCATTTTTGAATTTTTGTATGAATTTGAAAATTTGAATACCTGTGCCAGACTAATCTCCACTTCCGTGAAAATGTGCTCCTTCTCACGTCGGTGCTGCGATGAAGGTGCCACATTGACCACCACATACACAGTGGACTGTATGAAATGAGAAAATTAAAGAAAAAATGACAATTTCCCGGCATTTTTGGTAATATTTATGCGCAAAATTGTTCGACATTTCTATACACCCGAAAAAAAACTGACTGACCCGTGAGACTTGGGTGCGCAGCACTTGGCCATTGTCAATGCCGGCCGGAATGTCCAAGTGGAAGTTCTTGGTCTGCACACTTTGGCCATGTCCCTCACATTCCAAGCATGGATTTTTGTTGTAGGCGCCTTGGCCACCGCAACGAGAGCTAAAAAATAAAAAAATAAATGCATGAAATGAAAGGATATGAGAATAAAGTCTTAAAAAAGCGATGACAAAATGTCTGACCTTTATGACTTAAAATTTAAAAAAAAAACCAAAATTTAATTCGAAATTTGGACAAAGCGCTAATGCATGGACATAGACAAAACGAACCAAGTTGTCTGTACGAAGTAGCCTTGTGTGTGCTGTGTGATCATACCCGTCCCATTACAGTACGGACAAGATACCTGAACAGAATACAAACATCAAAAAGTTTTATTAAGAGATAGCAAAACCTTCTTAAACCCTGGCTGAACACCGCTGCCGTTGCATTTCCAACAGGAATCCACTAAAAAATTATAGTTAGTATTTAAGAAAAAAAAAATATATTTCTGCTAATTGTGACACCGATTGACGGCACATTAATTGCCTTAAAACGGTGCCACAAAAAACTTCGTAAAGGGGGAGTTAGTCAAATGATTGGTAAGTTTACAGAAAAAAACCGTAATTTCTTTTGGGGGGGGTGAGTGAGAAACCAAGCTGTTTCCGTTAAACACTGATGATAAACAGCAAAACACAGTACCAACGTTGATGCGCACTTCCTTGCGAACACCGCGTGCTGCCTCCTCGAAGGTGACGTTGACCACCACTTCCTGTGCTGCGTCAAAACCGTGCAATGTTTCGCCAAAGGAACGGCGGCCGGAACCAAACGCGCCGGCATTGCCGAAGGGGTCGAAGTCGCGGAAAATGTCACGGAAGCTGTACAGGGAAATAGTAAATTATAGGATTAAAAAGAGCAAAACAATGTGTAATTAGCCAAAAAAGACCAAATTTGCGGTTTTTTGGCAAACTTTCGTAAATTTAGCAAAAAAAAAAAATTTTTTTTTTTTTTGCTAAAATTTATCGTGTATTCATTTTCCTAAAATTGTTCATTTATAATTCTTATTATACTAATGGTATAACTCACACTTGCTCCGCCGATTTGCCCGAGTGGAACTCCCAGCCAAAGTCGCGGGCACTTTGTGCACCTCCAGGGCCCGGGCCAGGGGCAGCGCCAGGCTGCGGACCGCCGGCCCCAAAATGGTCATAATCAGCGCGCCGTTTCGGGTCCCCAAGCACCTGAATTTCTCAAGTCCTTTTTGTTGATTTTTTTTTCATTTTAATGCCAAATTTTCGATTAACCAAGCATTTTTTTATTGTTTATTTTACCATCGATTCCCAAAAAAACTAACAGGGATTTTGATGTGCCATTTATCATTTGTATTCCAAAATGAATACCTCATACGCTTCAGAGAGTTCCTGGAATTTTTCACTGGCGCCCTTCGCTTTGTTGACATCCGGGTGGTATTTTTTTGCCATCTAAAATTGATGTTTTTTTTGTGTGTTGTCCAGTGCCATTCATGGAATTGAAAAAAGCGCACCTCGTAATATGCTTTTTTGATATCCGACTCCTTGGCCGTCTTGGACAGGCCCAATATTTTGTAGTAATCCTTGGGCAAAAATGTGCTGAAATGAAACGACCTCCGTGGAAAAAGGCAGACATAACGAAGCATTTTACGATATAAAAGCTAAATAATGTATAGAAATTTATCAGTGTATCAATAGTGCTTATTTTCAGGGTTCGGGTTTTAGTTCACAGCGCATAAATTAGCTATTTTAATGTCTTTCGTTCTTTTCCCGATCTCTTTTTGTGGTCCCGTGTCGGGAGCTCATACGAAAGGATTGAGCACACGTGGGGATCAGCAAAAGTATGAATGGTGTTTTTTTTCTTGTTTTAAAATTTGGATGCGGTCGCATAACTGAAAAGTACCTTTAAATCAGGGTTACCCTTGAAAATTTCCCAAAATAAGAACATCGCTGGTCAAAAATAAGATTTTAGGGTCAAAAATAAGGACATTTTTTAAAAACATGCTTCTAAAAGTTTAAATTGCATTTTTATTCAACAAAATCAAGCATTAGCAATGGCTTAGAATTGAGAAATTTATACATTTCCAAAAAGAATTTTATCAATTTATGGAAAACATAAGCAATTTGTAAATTCTTTTCAATTATTCGGGATAAAAAATCAGATTTTTAACAATTTTTTTGCGGCGTGCTTTTTCCAAAAAAATTTGCGGAATGGGCGAGGGGATGGGTAAAAGTCGGGAACATTGGTCCCATAAAAAAAAAGGACAAAAATGTTCATTTTAAGTGATTCTGAGAAGTACTCAGGCGTTTTCGAGGTCGCTGACCACGTTTCTGATATTTATTTCGAACCGCGAACCTGAATTCGAACAATTACTGCAAGTGGTCCCCGCTTTTTTGGACGAAAAGTTTGTTCAAAAAAGTCGTGAAAGCATGTTTTGTGGAGTTTTCTGAGTCGCTAATCACTAATCTGACATTCTTTTTGAACAATTTCTACCCCGGAATCGAATTCTAACAAAAAGTCGAAAGTCTAAATTTTTGAATTTCATTTTTTATGTTCGTATCTGTATAGAATGATCATTTTTTGGTGTTGCAATGATTTATGCCTAAATTTAGATTGTTTTGGGTCAATTTAGGAAGAAAAGTGAGAATTTTTTAAACTTTGAGTTTCGACTTTTTGTTCGAATTCTGGTTCGGGGTTCGAAATTGGTCGAAATAAATATCATAATCGTGATCAGCGACCTCGAAAACCTCTGAGTACTACTCAGAATCGCTTAAAATGAGCATTTTTGTCCTTTTTTTTATGGGACCAATGTTCCCGACTTTTACCGAGGGGATGGGGGCCGGCGGTGCCGATAGGCGCCGCCGGAAAATTTTTTGTAATTTCTTTATGATTTGTTAACATATTTTCATTAAAAACAGATCAATTTTTGCTGTTTTTGGATTCAAAAGGCTTTTTTTGCAGCATTTTTTCAAAAAACTTTCTTTTTTTAGGCGGGGGGAAGTCCGGCGGTGCCGGTAGGCGCCGCCTGAAAAATTTTTAATGCGATTCTGAATGATTTTGTTCAAAAATGTCAAAATTTTACGATTTTGAGCCAATTTTTAAGAGAATAAGAATTTTTAAGGGGTGGCAAAAATCCAGGACAGGAAAAATCCATTCCTGGATCCAGCTCCAGGCCGGGCTCCCTATCATTTCGTCACTGATCGTTTCGTCACTGTTCAGTTCGTCACTGATCATTTCGTCACTGAGAAAAATTTATACGAATTTGTTTGTTAGATTGTCTTTTAATGTTATCTTTAAAATTAGTTTACCCAAAATCTGCCCTAAGGCCAGCCGAAATTTTTTTTTTTACAAAAATGTTTTTTTTGGCAAAATTTTGATAAAAATCGCCTGAAAAGTCTCGGGTTTTTTTTTCGGTCTCGAGTATCGGCGTCAATTCTCGGTCTTGGGAAATTTTCGGTCTCGAGCAGCACTAGTGCTAGGGTGGGGGGGGGGGGCTCGCAAAACTTTCACAAAAGACCGTCGTAAATGTCAGCCCTGATTAAAATTTTTTAATGAAAATCTGCTAATATGGTTAAAATTCTCAATTTTCTCCTGGCGGCGCCTACCGGCACCGCCAGCCCCTAAAAGTCCTTTGTTTTCTTAAAAATTTGCTCGAAAATCACAAAATTTGGCCATTTTTGTGGACCAATCTCTTAACTAATTGCATTAAAAATTGCAATAAAAATTTTCGGCTGCACCTATCGGCACCGCCGGCCGGCCCCTTATTCCCTATAATTTTTTGAAAAAAGCGCCGCAAAAAAAATCAACTTCGATTTTTCGTGCTCAGATTTTCACAAAATGCTTATCTCAAAAAAAATTGCTCAAATTGATCTTGGACAATCAAAAATGATTTGAACATTTTAAGCGTGTTTTGAATAATTTTTGTAAAAAGAGGATATTTGACTCAAAATGAGGCTTTTTTGCCTGCCAAATGATGCTTTTGAAAATTTTCATCTGCCAGCCCTGCTTATGATCATAGTATTATGGCGAAAATAATTAATTTTAAAATTTAGAATTTAACATTAAAAATTGAGAAGCCAAATTGCTCCTTTTTTTTAGAGAAGTTCCCTTTCAAATCTCACAATCAACAAATTTATTTAGTTGTTTTTTGCTACTATGTAGCACATTTGTTTTTAAAGAATTTTTGTTGTTTTTAAGGCATTGTGCCAAACTTTTTTTAAAAAAAATTCTCAGTGACGAAATGATCAGTGACGAACTGAACAGTGACGAAATAATCAGTGACGAAATGATCGGCCACCTCCAGGCCGAGCTCTAGATGGAAGTGTACCGCCGAGAGAAAAATTTGAATATTTAACTGAACCTTGTTAAGATTTTGCATATTATCGCTTCAAAAAACATTTCTTTTAAAATCTAAATTTCTCTCTGAATCCAAAAAATAAGACTAAAATAAGGACAAAGAGCTTAAATAAGGACAAATCTTACAAATAAGGACATTTAAAGTTTGTAAGATTTGGACCCTCAAAATAAGGACAAATCTTACAAATAAGGACAAAGGGTAACTCTGCTTTAAATCCCCTACAAATTGTTCTCCTCTTTTCAAAACACCACTGAACTGTTCAAAGATTTTTACTTTCATGGCCAGCAAAAAAAAAGAGTTCCTTTTGGATGCATTTTTTTTAATTTTTAGACCACAAAATATTAATTTCTGTTTGATAAATTTGTGTAACAACACATGAGATCACCCGAAAGTGGGGTGTGGCACATACATAAAGTAGGTATTCTAATACAGTCTTAAACTTGAGAAAGTAATTATATAAATTTAAAATGTAGAATTGAAAACCAGTAAAATTGTACGGAGCATTGGTTTGAAACTTCTTAAAAGCGTTAAAATTTTTGCAATTCCTTTGAATGATAGATCTGATCATACATGTGCAACGGGACTGGACGTAACTTGGTTTCAATTACGTAAATCCTAATTTTTGGGGTCTTAAAACCCCGCTATCTTAAAAAGATATTTTACCAATAGCATGCTTTTTTTACTATTCTTCCCCCAAATTTCTTATCATCAGATATCCAACCACCACCCGTAATGAAAAAATTTGTACCAAACAAATTTATATGTATGCATTTCCGACCTACAGTTTGGGTGGTTCCCTTGTGAGCATACATGAAAAAGGGGGGGGTCGACCCCCCCCCTCCTTCGCCCGCAAAGTGCCCAAAATGGGGGACCCCTTCGCATCGAGGGGGGGCCGGTGTAAAAGAGGTGGGGGGGGGGGGGGGGGGGTCGCCGGCGAAGGGGGGAGGTCGAAGCGAAGGGGAAAAGAGGAAAATTTCTGAAAAAATTGGCTATTTTCTTAACAAAATTCTTTAGAATTTTTCAATTTTTCCCGGCGGCGCCTACCGGCACCGCCGGCCCCCCAAAAATCCTATTTTTTCTTAAAAAATTAGCCCAAAATCTCAAAATTTGGTCATTTTTTAGGCAAAATCTGCTAATAAATAGCTTTAAAATTACAAAAAAATTTCCGGCGGCGCCTATCGGCGCCGCCGAACCCCCCCCCCCCCCGTCCCCAAAAAGTTTTTTCAAAACCGCGCCGCAAAAAAAAACGTTTTTTTTATAAACAAAAAAAGTCGTCCACTTGCTAAAAAATCGCAAAATTCGGCAATTTTTGGTGAAAATCTGTTAACAAATCGCACTCAAATTTTCAAAATTTTTCCCCGGCGGCGCCTACCGGCACCGCCGGCCCCCCTTTTCGCGAAATTTTCTTGAAAAAAGCCCGCCGCAAAAAAAGTGATTTGGAAAAGCAAAAAAAAAAAAAAAAAGGTCACCGATTTACATGGCCGGGACCCCTTCGCAAAATTGGCCGCTGGCCCCCCCCTCGACCCCCCCCTCCAGACCCCTTCGCAAAAATTCCGGTTGACCCCCCCCCCCCCCTTTTTCATGTATGCTTGTGAGACACCCCTTGCACATGTGTATGGAATATATATATGTATATATGATTGACAATAAGACAAAAAAAAAGTGCAAATGTGAAATAAGATGATCAAATGAAAAACAATTGTCGATGGGCGTCCATTCCGTTCACATGGCGTCAAAGTGAAAGCGATGCGTCTGCGCTTGTCGCTCCTTTTTGTCCTGTTGCCGCTCCCGGAAATGCAGGAAGGTGATCATCACCAACAACAGGCCACAGCAGGTGGCCATCACGACCCTAAAAAAGGGGCAATAAAAAATTAGAATTGGGAATACACCAAGAAATGAATAAATGAAAGAAATGGGTCATAAATTTCACATTGTCATACATACAATGAGAGAAAGATGAGCTGGGAAGGGGTGACGAAAAGTCGACTGGTCCAATGAGCTCCATCATCGTCCGGCGGTATGACGACGACCCTGTAATCGGTCAATCAACTCTTTGAAGACCAATTGATTCAAAACCGAAAAAAGAAAATATTTGTGTATTTATACCTGGAATTTGGCACCACTTGTCTGATCACGTCATGTTGGAAGCGTCCCTCGGAAGGCAGACGGGGCCCTCCAAAATGCACTTCGTCCACAAAGTTTGGTGTCCTCAAAACAAAGCAGAATTAAATTACATTAATTTACAAAAAAGTTAAATGGTTAGCGTGTACCAACCGGCTTAGCCCAAACAACACAAATGGGTTGTGCAATATGCGATGTGCTGTCTGAGGTAGTTGGCACAGTTCAGTATGCCGAAAGCCCTCAGCATCTGCTGACTGTTCAGTCAGAGTCAGCCATTTGAATGGCCACGCATGCGCCATGCCATACAATTCCACTGCCTGTTCAATAAAAAATTGTTTTATATTAGACTTTTTTCTTGCTATCAGAGAATTTGCTTTGGAAACAAATAATATACCATCAATATGAATTGAGAAATCAAGAAAGATTAAGAACCCGGGAAACGAATTTTTGGACTATCATTTTTTAGTTGATTGAGAGAAAAAATGTATGATCCAAAAATATTCGACTCTGACCACTGACTGACCAATTTTGATTTGACGAACGCCATTTGTGCTGAGCGACGACGGCAATTGTTGCTGCTCACAGCATGGGCCGGTGCACTCGGTGCTGGTGAACACTTGCACCTTCAGAAAGGTTGTGTCCCCCTTGTCATCACACCGGATGAAATTCACGCTGGACCCCTTCACTTCGTCAAGGTATTCAACCTGGTAAGAAATGATAAAAAATGATCCAACCAAAAAAGTCCTTTTTACAAATTTGAAATAATAAAATATTAAAAAAATATATAGGTATTTACCATCATGTCCAAATTGCCGTCTTCCTTCAAGTCAAAAAACGCAGACATTGTAAGCCCCGACAATTTGTCATTCAACGGGGGTAAAATACGCTCAGGCTTCTTGGTCAATTCAAACTTCCTGAAATTGGGTAAAAAGTTAAATAATTTTTCGTCCTTCGTCCCGCGCCCATCGTGAAATTTTAATTTTTTTTTTTTACAATTTCTATTGTAAAGTTAAAAAAAAACTTTTTGGGGCGGGGGGGGGGGGGACAAGTCCACCCGCAATATTTAGCCAAGACCGACCTCGGATAGCTGCCGTCGTCGGGTATATTTTCAAAAATCATTGGCGTTTTGCTGCCACCCGGCGGCGTCACGGTAGCGATCAAATCCGGAAAGCCGTTCTGCGAGAAATCACCAATTCGAAATGGCACAATGGTTTGCCCGTCAATCTCTGGCACAAGAGTGACTTGCTAAAATGGACAAATCAATCAATTCCAGTCTATAACAATGAACCGACAGACAGACATACATACAGTTTCCCCAGCCCATCCAAGAAATACTTAAAATTCAGGAGCATCTCCGCTGGCAAATTTCAAAGATTGTTTGCATTTTACAATATGCCGGACTTGGTTTTCCAACCTCGGGGACCCATTCTCAAGTCCTCCCTGGCCTACAAACCCTGAAATCAATTTGGACGGTCCGCACTGTCTGCCGACTGTAGCACCACAGTCGAGCAACAATTGTACACGCAGCACTGGCACAGACCTGCAAATAGCACATACCTATATTTTGCCATTAAAATATGTAATGGGTTTAAAAAAAGAAAAATAAATTTTCAACTTTTTTTTTAATTTTAAAAATATTATCAGGAGGTAGGGGAAATTTAATGCACCCCATAATTTAATTCACCGGTATCAAAATGTCCACTTGGCCGTCCGAGTCCACGTCACTGACCAATGGGCTGGCCAACGCTTCGCCCTCCGCCAGCGCTGGCAGCTGAACGCTCAACGCTTTGTTTTCGCTCCAAACACCTCTTGAGCTACTGAAAAAACAAATAATTTGGAGTTTGAATGGTTTTTTTTATGTAAATTGTTGTCAACAGTCATTTTTTAAAGCAAATGTTTAATTTTCAAAACTGTAGGCATAGAGTGCGATAAAAAAAAATCAGTTTTTCTTTGTAAAATTTTAATGAAATTGTCAAAGAGTAACGAGGAAGGAGTAAAACATTTAAGATGAACCTGGACTGACTCCACACGACCAATGAACGTTTGTCCGCTGCCAGAAACACAAACTCAGCGCTCAAATCCTTGTCCAAATCGGCGAAAATTGGTGTAAAGCCGGGGAACACACCACCACTGGGCACCGGTGGAAATTGGAGCTCACAGTGACGAAATTTTAGCACCGATGCCGAAGGCGACGATTGATGCCGAACGCCCTCAAGGCAGAACAGCTCCGTAAACTCCTTGCCGTTGTCCGCTAAATTTTGTCACGTAAAATTAGGCCGAAAAAATGCAAAAATTGGTAAAATTTTGATTATTTTTTTTACTCACCACTCTTTCGCTGCACAAATCCAAGCAAATCGGTGACACCGTCGCCATTGATGTCCACAAGAGTTGGATGGTCCAAAAATTTGGTTGGACAATGCAGCGGTGGGGTCGGCGGACCAGGGTCAGGAGAAACGGGGGTGGTGCCTTCCAAACCTAAGAATAAGCAAAAATTTAAAAATAGTACCCAAGTTCGAATTTATAATAAATTTAAAAATGAAATTCGACATATCATCAAACAAGCTAGTTTTTCTTGAAAACTCAATTATATACGAAAATTTAAAATTTTTTAGAAAAATAGAAAGCTTTTTTCAATCTATTTAAAACCAAAAACTAAAGATTTTGAAACCCACAATCAATCATTAAACGTTGATTTTTAAAGGATTTTCTCAATAAATTGAACAATAAGAAATTTCTTAGCTTACGAAAATTGCTTGTAATTAGATAGAAAAAATTTTCTATTTTTTTCCAAAAAATTCATAAAATACCCAAAATGAAAAACGCAACTGTTTTCATCGCAAACTTGGTGCTCAGTGAATGTGTTGTTGCCGTCATTCAGGTACAAAATGGCCGCGTACTGCGATTCGGCGGTTGTGGTGAACAATGCCTTAACTTTGTCGATGATGTTCAGGTCGGCTTGGAACGTCTAAAAGAACGACAAAAGACAAACACTGTGCACATGTACAAAAGCGACAAGGACAAAGCCAAAACAAAAACAAACAAATAAAGACAAAATTATAAAAATCTTGTTTTTGTAATTTGTACTATCACAGGTTTTAGCAAAAAAAAAAAGTCATTTGTAGTTCGAAATGAAAATTTTTTCGTAAAGTTCAAGTTCGGGAAAACTTGAAAGTTATGCAAAAGCAAAAATGTATCGTCAAAATAGGAAACGAAACAAAGTGCTAGACAGAAAATAACAAATGATTAATGCGAACATTTTCCATTTATTGCATACCTGGATGACAAGCAGGTCTGGACATGTATCTCCGTTGAAATCACCCACGGCACAGGAAACTTGACCAACGCCGGCTGGCAATGTCAGTCCCGTTTTGGACCTCCTAAATTGGACCATTGTATACATTTTTGGGTTTTTTTTTTCTAATTTTTTTTTTTAATTTTGAGCCATTAGCCTATCCAATGATATCGAATTGGTTCGAATTTGGACATTTTGTTGAATCAATTTTTTCAATAATTGCATGTCAAATCAAAAAACGCACTTAAATTCGCTGCCGTCATTTGCTTGCAGGTAAACTACCAGCACATCGTTTTGCTGCACCACCAAGTCCGTGTTGCCGTCCTTGTCCATGTCGGCAATGGCACAAACCCGTCCAACAATGGGTTGCATTGGCTTGTCACCAATGCTTACGATGGAAGCAGCGGTCACACTTGCCAACAGGGACATGACCAACGATTTCGGCATTTTTAATGCAAGTTATGCCAAGAAATGAAAACAACTAAAATAAAGGGGAGAAGGGCATGAAAAAACATGACAAATTCAATAATCAGTGACGTCATTTGAATGTTTTGAAAAATTTATTACAAATAGGCAAAATGAAACCATTTTGAACAGGTTTCAACAATAATAGTATGGAAATAAAATATGATATTGTTTTGTATTGCATAACAAAAAGTGATTCCTCGCACAAATTCGAACAATTATTTTAACCATAATAAAATGGCAAAGTGCTGAAAGTATCATCAAACAAAACAAAAAAATCAAATCAAATCCTAAGAGCTTTTCTTCAAAAATGTGACAATTCGATCTTTCAATTTGGGCAAATGTTTGACATGTTCGTCCATGCAAACGCCAGCGCACTTGGCCAAATTGTCACTGAACTGCTTCCGCTGCTGCTCGGACAGCTTACTGAAGTCGGTGCCGAATTGCTGATGCTGTTTGTCCTGGCTATAAAATTGCACGAATTAGTGCGCTCCACTTTTTATGAAACAACCGACAGTTTTAATTGGAAATTAGCCATAGAATTTTTAAGAAAAATGGCGATACTCGAAAAATTGTTCCTAGGAATATTCAAAGTCGCTGGTCATGATTCTGATAACCATTCGCCCAGTTTCGAATCCCAAACCCGAATAGAAAATTGGAAATAAAACACCCCCGAATTTGGCTTTTACAGAATTCGGTTATGAATTTGGAATTGGTCCAACTGTATGACAAAATTATGAATCGCGACTCCCAAAAGTCATTTTAACGGTTAGCTTCATCTTTAAAAACCAAAGTGTCAACATCTTTTGTGGTTTCTATAATTGTTCAAAATTTAGTGATAAGTAAATGATACGAAAAATTTACCAAGTGCTTATGCATCGGTTAAGTTGATCCTGTGAAAATGTTTGTTTTTTTTTTTAAATTTTGATCCAATTTTCATCACCTGCCAAGCCGAAAATTCATCGTCCACCTTGGCAACCACCGCTTGGTACTTTGTTCGGCATTGCTCCTCACAGTCATCAATTTCTTTGCGCTTCAAAACGCCTCGTCCTTCATAACAGCCGGCTGAGCACAAATGCATCTCGCGTTGCAGCTTCCGGATATAACTGAAAAATTGGGGGACAAAATGGGAAAAATCATCTATTTTAGATTCTTAATTAAAAAAACAGAGCACTTAATTTAGAATAGGCGGCATATTGCTTTTGTTGTATTTAGATGGGCAAATTTTAGTTATTCAAATTAAAAACTTCAAGCTTTTAGATAGTACCATAAATTAAGAAAAAGTTTTAGCTTTGATTGGTCATTGATTGGACGCGTAAACTGCGCGGAGAGTATTGTAAGTGCCAAAAACAGTGGTTGGGGCGGAAATTTTCAATGGTATTCCTTTTTTCTAGGCTTCCAAATTGCAGAATTTGCCAAACCTAATATCAAGTTCCTCGGCAACTTGGTTGACCGCATCCTTCATACGTTCCTGCGATTTATCGAACTCATCTTTGTTTGATGACATTGAGGACAGTGTTTTGGTGGGAAAGAGATGAAGAGAACAAAAACAAACAAATAAATAATGAAACAAACAAATGTACTTATTTAGCCAAAGATTCTTTCTCCTACAAAATCGGCATAACACCGCTGCCGCTACGCTTGCAAAAAACTCAAATTTAATGTTCCATTTTTTGAAATAAAATAACGCCAAATTTAAATTATATTAAATGATTTTTGAATATTTGGGAATACAGTAGGCACAAAAGAGAAAAAAATATTATAGGTACGATTTTCATACAATATTTATTACGATATTTTATATTAAAATCAAATATATAGAATGCATATACCATTATTCACTATTGTTCCCTTTTTAATCATCGCGCCCCAATTTTGGACTTTCGGAATCGCCCGCCACCCGGTCAGGCACAGTGCCATAAGTGTCAGGATAAAATTTCTGGGGCCCGGGTAAGGAAATGCCATAATTTTTGGGAATTCATTGTCAAGAGAACCGGAACCTGGGACACATCATACCTTACACATTATCACTGAAACCGGTTCCTCCCCAACCTTCTGGGAGAAAATCAGGGATTGGGGAGGAAATGCCCGATAAAATTTGTCGGGGATGGCTGGAGCAATTTAAATGATGTCGGGGAAAATGCCCTCCTAATGCCCCCCCCCCTTTAATGCCATGAATGGTAAAACCGAATATTTGAATATCACCAAAATTTATACGTAAAACTTCCTGCAAAATACATAAGATTATGCTGTCTAAACATCGCGGAGACAGTGCGTTGGCGGAGGAGGGGAGGGGCAGTGAGAGATGACCCGGAAAATCGGCAAAAATGGAACCTAATTCAAACTTTCAAAAACTTTCTCAGATAAGAAATCCCCCCCCCCATCAACCCAACTTTGGTGCACACACACATTCAAATAACTGTGTGCCCATTTTGGATTTTTCCCTCCTTTGTCTCCCTCCCCCCCCCCCCTCAAAGATGTCATTTTTTGCCCGTTAGATAAAATTACGAAAAAAATTTTTAGTGCGGCATAAATTCAAATAATGCCACCATCATTTCCATCAATCAACTGAGTGAGTCACATTTGTGCATCCTCTGCAGAATGGGGACAATAGAAGATAAGTGAATTTGTTGTACTAAATAGGGGCATATAAAAGTCCCCAATAAATTAGTTACAATTCATTAGTCTCCTCCATTTCTTAAAAAAAAATATATTAAAATTCCCACAAATTCTTAATTTATTAAATTTAAATTCGTGGCATGAACCGCCCGCGACGCGCAGCTCTGATTTCGGCGCAAATCTTCACGGTTGTTTCCAACCAATTTTGCACGAAAGACAGACCTGCTCGTTGCGAAGACGGCACTAGCTCTTCAGCTTTTTTTTAAATTTATTTTCCCTGAAATTTCCGGCCAAATTTCGTCTGGAGAATGTCGTAAAATGTGTGGCCAGAAAAAGGAGATTTTGCGACTGACTCCAGGCCCAATTTGGGCAGAATTATGCCGTCCACCACTGTTAAAATATTTGAATGGGTCCTAAACCGTATTTCCTAAAACACACCCCCCCCCCCCGCCCCTTAGAAAATACGGTATTTGGCTATAAAATATTTCAATCAGAATTGAACCAATTCCATTCCGTACACAAAGTTAATTTGTTTAAAATATTTTTATTCAAAACCAAATTTTAAATTTAAAAAGGAATAAATGTTGACTTTTTGCTCTTATATAATTAGGTGGTTCGAGAACAAAAATGAGCCTATGACGCAATTAACATGGTCGTGCCAAGAGGAGCTTTACAGCTTTGCTGCCGTCTTTAAATAGAAATAAAAAATAATAAACAAGCCGTAATAATTTTCAACACATTAAGCAAAACAAAAACTAAAAAAATGAAGACAGAGATTTTCGAAGCAATTGAAATTATCCGAATAATTATTAATTACTTTAAAAAATACATAAAATATTTATTTTTAAAATTTTCTTCAAAATTCGCATTTCCAAAGATTTGTCATTACAAAATCTTTAAAATATTTATGATTTAATGAGTTCGGAGTTTCGACTTTTAAATAAGTCCATTCAAGCCAAAATTTAAATAAAAACATAATAATTTTGCCAGCGAATTAATTAATAATAATTTTGCCAGCGAATTAATTAATTTTCGCACCTTCGCATTCAAACACGCAAGGGTAGAAACATAATATTGTGTACAATAATGACGCACATTTCAACTTTGCACCCTATGAGCCTCTGATGATGATGGCATTTGACCGCCACCACCACCATTAATCATCACCAAATGCATCGCCTTGGGCAACACAAAGGGCGTGCCGCCTCTCTCGGCCGGCACAATGTGTTTTAATGGGTGCCACCCTCATTGTTTTTGAAGCTTTGCCGCAAGTAAAAATGTCGGACAAATTATGTATATAGTAAGGATGTGCTAAGATTTGTTAATTGAGTCGGTGGATGTTTCGGTGCCGAACTCTGAAAATATCATATTTTTTTTTCTTAGTGAAGCCAATCCCATAAATTCGTTATCATCCGATCCGAAAGTTCTGCGTGTTTGGAAGCTTTGGTTAAGCTATTTTGAAGCATGTGAAGGGCTTTCGAATAATAAGAACTTTAAAAGATTGATTTATGACGTCCCAAAATTCTCGGAGCCCAAATGCTATTGTCCAAATTTTTTTTCCTTTAAATTTTCTATGGAATTTTCACTGTAAAATTATTGAAATTTTAATTCCTACATATATTTTCATAATTGTAGTAAAGTTTGTTTCTTTGTTATCCGTTTTTTGCGAATAATTTTTTAAAAATTACCCTCAATTTCCCATAGGCATTAAAAGAGCTTTAATGACGTATTTATTCAATCGAACGAAATAAATTATGCCTATGTTTTTGCTTTTATTCGCTCGCATTGACACGTAAACAAATTCAATTATTATAGTTTTTAAAATACCTTTTTTTAACTAAAATATTTTTAAAATTTTACAAAAATATTTCATTAAATTTGCTTTTCATTGTTTCTCTTTTACTTGTTAAATTATGATAATGCACACATAAATGTGTAAACAATACGCCAATTTTTGCTAATCCGGAAATTATTTTCCTGCTTTTTCAAAATACCCACGGCACTTTTATCCTGGAAAACAATACAAATGCCAATAATGGAGATTGTCTGTCGTCCATTAAATTTTGTTTCACATCATCCTTTAAATGATGCTCTCACATTCGTCATTTGTGCCAATGCCACTCAAGTGCAATGCGTCATTTTTGGCACATTTCCTGGCGGCATTTTGCGCGGGCTCATTTACGAGCCCTCCCTCCAACAGACACTTTTTCATCATTGGCGCGCGAATGCCATATTATTAAAGGGGAAATCCATCGTGTCCCATTCCATTTGTCCGCTAAATAAATCCTCCACGGATTATGGCATTTTTTTTTCTCGTTCTCCCTCATTTAACGGCAAATTTTGCCAACGGCATTTTCTGGGCCCCCCTCACTTTTTGTGAACATAATTCCAAAGTTCGCATCGCCTTAAACATATCGTTCATTCATTTAAAAGGTTGAAATGCTTGGGAATGAATGAACACATTTTCAAGACCATTAAATTGTGACCAATTTGGGAATTCTTACAATTTGCCGGTTTCTGTCATAAATATTAAATCCCAAATAATACATATAATATAGTGAATAATTTAAATAAATAATTAATAATAATAATTAATTTTATTTAATGTGAATGCATTTAAATGACATGTAATCATATGTTTTTGTGCCCTTGATTAGCTGTGGAAATTTTAACATTTCTTTTTCATGTAGGTTTTCTATGACATTGTTTGGCGTAATTCGGACCTTAAATTCCATTGCTATGTCTATGAAAGGTTTCATATCATGTTATCTGAGTTGTCAGGGATGAGAATTAAAAAAAAAAATTTGAAAGCATTCCGAAGATTATTATCATTAGGTGAGCTAACGATTCCGAATTGCCCCAACCCCGAATAGTCCACCGACTTTTTGGGGGCCCATCCATAAATTTAGCTCCGGGGACGTGTCCTCTCCCAATAAATAAGGCCCATGATGGGCCATTATCGCACCCTAATTAGCAAGGATATGATTTTGATTTCATTTTAAACTGATTAGCTGTTTTTTTGGAATTTTTCAAAAAAAATGATTTAAAAAATCTAATTCTAAAGGACACTCGTTCCATGCCCCGCTGTTCCAGTCTCGAGTCACCTCAGCAAAGTCCAACAACGACAACGACGTCATCAAGCAGTAGTAGCAACAGCAGCAGCAGAACCGCTTCATTGTCATCAACAGAAGAACAACCGCGCATGAGCAAAGGCAGTGCAGACCTTTTGATTCACCATTATCAAAAATTTAACAATGTCAACAACGGCATCACCAACAACAATGGCATTGGCAAAAGCAGGTCCGCCGTGGTCCGGGCCCGCTACGAACCGGACGTGGACGGGATCAACCGATTCAGGCATTATCATAGGTGGGCGCCTCTGAGCCAGACAAAATTCCAAAAATGACTCAAATCGATGAGTGGGTCCCCCATTAAAAAGTGATTTGAATTTTGCATTTTTGAGGGTCGACCGATTGCTGAAATATCTATTACGGATTTAGTTAATTGAGCAATTAAAATTTTGTAAAATTTTACTACAGACCCAAACCACCACCGAAGTTCTTCACTCATCAGTCAACCACGAAGACCATTAAAGACGATGGTCAAAGCATTGACAAAACGTCGCCACGGAGAACAAATCGGCACCAATGGACCAACGGCTTTCTACCGGCCATTGTGTGTCCGAATGTTTTGGAAAACGGTACGTTTGTGAAATGGGTACGGTAATTTGGGAGAGCACTACTGATTAATTCAATAAAGTTTGGTGACATGTGCTTTATAGGACTGAATACGATAGGATGAATATGCCGATATGTTCCTATTTTTAGTTGGCTTTCCGTGAACCATTTTTTAATCCCCCCCCCTCCCCTAAGGCGCTGCCAACCAAAAGCCTTCCAAAAATGGCAAAAACGGTGCCAACACCGCCGCCACTACTACCAGCTTTTCATTGGGCATTAATGGGCATCGGTTGCCACAAATCCGGCCCAAAAATGGGCCCAAGCTACCACTCTCTGCTGGCCACAACAGGACAAAAACGTCAATTGCGTTGGTCGCCTCGTCAGAGATTCGCGCAGTGCAACGGCTGAACGCTGCCAATGACGACAATGGGCAACATGCCAACCAAAAATGGCATCAGGCCGAGACCGGCAAAGGTGGGAAAATGCCAAGAACCACCCAGCCATCATATTTTTGGATGGGATTGGAATTCCGTTAGATTTGTTGGCACTTTTCCCTTTTGTCACCCGCTGAACAAAAAAAAATTTTTTTTTTTTTTTGTATTTACGTTTTTTAAGGGGAGAAAATTTTTTTTAGTTTTCGGAATTTTCAATTTTTATTTGCCACATTTTTCTTTATTTATTTTAAAATTATTAAAAGTTAATATTTTTAATTGAAGAGGTTGGTAAACGACGACGGCAACAGAAAGCGGAAGTGACGGTACGCGTGCGGAGGCGGATAATCATCAGCGACGGATGTACAAACTTTTCAAAATTTTAATGGAATATCCGGGGGAGTAGGGGGCGGGAGATGAAATGTGCCGAATGCCATAAATCGTGGGATTAAAATTCATAATTTAATTCAAAAATAGAAAGATTCTCAGCCCCTAATTGCCTGTCTAAAAAGGAATTAGCGTGGGAATTTTAATTTAAGACGGATGTACAAAGTTTTAATGGAATATCCGGACGGAGGAGGAGGGGGAGGGGGAGACAAAATTTGCCAAATGCCATAAATCGTGGGATTAAACTATTTTCTTCAAAAAAAAGAAAACAATTTCTGCCACTAATTGTCTGTCTAAAAAGGAATTAGTGTGGGAATTTTAATTTAGCATTCGAATCTGCTGACATAGAGATGGAATAATATTTGAAAAATGACATCATGAAGGCGGAACACACCAAAATGTTTTTTTTTTGAAAAAAATCGTCACAACTTTTGTAAAAGTTAACCAAATCGAATATTTTTGGGTAATCAATCTTTCGATAGTTTCCTTAAGGTTTTTCTCTGTTAGCACACAATTAAAAATTAAATTTGATCAAGTTTAAGAAAAGTTACATAGATCCAAAAACTCGAAAAAAAAAATTTTTTTTTTCCCCTCCATAACCTTTTTTGAAAATTGGTTAGATTTTTGAAATTTTGCTTGCTTATAGAGAACATTCAGTGCTATCGAATGGTATCAAAAAGGGGTAATTAGGAAGGACTTTGAGAAAAGTTATGACGGTTTTTCAACAACAAAAAAACAGTACGGGTCGGTACAGTACGACTCGTACATACTGTACGAGTTGGAGGGTTTTACCCAAGAAAACGAGTGCAAATTCAGGAAAGTTATATATAAATGCTTAATTTCAGCCGAAGATGGCACCCAACTGTCTAATGAGCACCTCCAAAATAATACCGTATCAGCCGAGTCCATTACCGTAGCCAAACAGGCGTTGGATGAGATCATCGGCTCATCCAAAACATCACGAGCAAACTCCGATGCCAACCACGCGCCAGCAGCGGTTGTTGTTGTTGTGAAGGAATCAATTGGCACGCAAACCGCGGACGATGAGGACGAGGTGAAACTAATTAAATATTTATTTGATTTAAATATATCTTTTCATTAAATATTTATTTGTTATTCGTTACATTTCCGAAAGTTTTTCTCAGAAAATAAGTAAAATTATTGGCACTTTTACTAAATGCCAATAATGGCACTTATTAAAAAAAAAAAAATTAAATTTTCGTAAAAATGCTGGCAATTTTGTTTTAATAATTTATTTTACAAATGATTTAATAATAATTAAAATTATTTTCCCTATTTTTTCATACTAGAATGACAGCACGACTGCGTCAGCGAAAGCAACACAGACGGATGCGCATGCTTTATTGGTGGGCCATGGCGCGACGAGTGCCGGCAGCAGTGGGCTGAGTCTGATCAGCCAAGAGGAGGTGCCCGATCAAATTATTAACCGAAAAAATAAATAGATTAAGCACAGGATAAAGGCAGAAAATTAGGGATTATTAAAAATTAAGTTAAATGGACTGAATATTTGATTTTTTAGGAAGCATTTTGGCATTGGGTTGTTTTACAAAGTGACCAGACTGATCCGCTGATCAAGGCTGATCGGCTATCCAATAATTCATTTTTAAAATACCTGATCAAGGCTGATCATCTACCAAAAATTGATTTATTATTTTCAAAATACCTGATCAAAACTGATCGGCCATCCAATAATTCTTTTATTATTTGTAAACTGCCTGATCAAGGCTGATCAACCATCCAATAATTCATTTATTTTTTTAAATGTATAAAAAATTTTTTCGATTTTCAGACCCTTTCTACTGCTGGCGATCATTGAGGACGCTCTTGACGAGACCATTGACCGCCAGTCGCGCATCAAGACCAACGAGTTCATTGCCTCAACAGCAAGGAAACAGGCAATCACCAATCAAATTAGGGCATTTGATTAACAAAATTTTTGTTTAGGCCCAAATTTGGCGCGATGCCAAAGAGTTTGTGACGCTCCATTTGCTCCCGCAAAGCATTGAATTGGCCAACAGCAGATCAAGCAGACAGCTTAGACCGAACACAACTTCCGAATATGAACAAACAGTCCGCAACATTCAATTGCCGTAAAATGACCAAAAATCCATTCCCAAAAAATTCACAAATTTTGCCTTTAATTGACCACGATGCAATATATGTGTGAATCATTTTCATTATTGATGCTTCATTCTGCAATATGAAAACAGAATACATATTCGAATTCCTTCAATAAAAAAAAAACAATTGGCCTATTCTTTGAGTTTTATTTGTTTTTTAAGGCATTTTAAAAACTCCCGATTTTTAGAAAAATAATTTATGTATATTTTTCGTAATTTGGCTTTGTAATCGAATAATAATTTTTTTTTTTAATTTCATATTTTGGATAGATAATTTTTGTTTTATATGTTCTTAAGAAAATCGGTTTGACGACAATTAAAGTCAAAGAGTAATTAGATTGATTTTTTCTCCAATCTTTTTGAGGTCTTTTTGATGAAACATTAATTTTCATTTTTCCATTTTCGATTCTTTTTTTATCATTTCACATTCTTATGTTTGCTCGTGCTTTGTCCAGTATTTCTTTTTTGATTTTGGGATAGGTCGGATATTGTTTGAGGACGGCATGGCACACCTTAATTAAGAATTTGTTGTTTAGGTGTAAATGGAAAATTCTGAATTTGTTTAGGCCTCGGAATTCGAAGTTCTTTTGGGCCTCTGAATTCCATCCCTAATTTTATGATAAACGATAAATGCATATATGTACCCCTACCTCGATACACTCGAAGAGTCTATGGCATTTGAAGTAATTGTAGGCCAATTTGTACCCTGTAAAAATTGTGCCAATGTTGGCCCATTTTTTCAAAAGTCCCCCCCCCCACCAATGCTCGGGTTCCTCCGTTTTCGCACATTCCACGCTGCCTCGTAATTCGCTGCTGCATCTGCATGTTTTTGTTCTTTTTCGCACACTAACCCCATATATTCATAGGCTTTTGAGCAACTCTAACAAAAATATTTAAAATTTCAAAAAAAAAAAAAAAAAAAATTAACAAAACCAACGGCATTGTGCTGGAGAATGCTGCGGAGAATGGCCACTGCCTGGTCATTTTTGGCCTGGTCGATGTAAATGTCGGCCAGCAGAAGCCAACCTTTTGGGGGTTGGGGCTAATCCATTCCGTTCTCCCATTTGCTTTTCCCCAATTTTTTGCACCTCAAAAAGATCTATATGTCGATAATTGGCCAAATTGAAATAATTATTTATTCGAAAGTAAAAAATACGCTTTCATAAAAAAAAGTCTTGGTCTCGAGTCTAAACTCGAGAATAGTCTCACTTTTTTGCTGTCTCATGGTCAAATCTCGGTCTTGAGTTCGAAAAAAAGTTTCACATTTTTGCGGTCTAACAAATAAGGGTCAAATCTCTATCTCGAGTTTCAACCCTAAGAAAGTCTAACATTTTTGCGGTTTCGGGTTGATCAAAGTCTTGAACTCGAGTCTCGTCGCTTCACCACCCCTGTCCCATCCTCTCCCGTCGCCTTTTTTCATTTTCCCAAATTTTTACATTGCTGTAAATATTCCGCCTCCTCCAAATTCCACGCATGCCCCAACATTCTCTTGAGCTGCGCCTTGGCCTTTGGCGTCTGTTTGAGCATTAAAAGTGCCCGCGCCGTGCCAAGAATTGCGCCCGCGCTGAGATTGGCATCACCCTCCTCAAAAATTGGACAATGAGAATTTGCCAAATAATGAGATTTGCACCAGGATATGTGCCAATGCCCTCAAAAAATTTCAGCAATCGGAAACGGCATTCCAACGGATGAAAAATGTTCGGAAATCGGCAAGCTCTGTGTCCATTTTCCCCCATTTTTTGCACCGACCGTCATCCCTTCCGTCCGGCAAAGCTCCGTGAAATTGGCCAATGCTTTTTGCGTGTTCGCTTTGTTGGGGTTGGCCAAAAGAATGAAATTCTCCATGAGTTTGTAGCGTCGGTCCATCATCGATTTGTGACGCAATTCCTTCCAATTTTTAGTAGGGCCATCATTTTTATTTTGGTTATCACCAAATGCACAAACTTTGAAGAAACGGTCGGCAGCTTTGTACGACTCGTTTGCTTCATGTGCGCTTAAATCGCTGATTATACGTCTTATTTTAATCATTAATGCTAAGTCGAAAAATGCCAATTCTCGATTATCTTGACTCAAGAACTGCCAATTCTCGACGAACTAACTCGAAAAAAATGCCAAATCTCGACTGTATTGACTCGAAAACAGCCAAATCTCGTATCGTCTTGACTCGGAAACTGTCTCTTCTCTTTACATTTCTGACTCGAAAAGTGCAAATTCTCGATCTTGAACTGGAAAATATCAGTCCTAGACTGAGTTGTGCCGAAAATTACCATTTCTCAACTCGCTTAAATCGAGAATTGCCAATTCTCGACCAACTCTATTTTCCTAATGCCCACTCACTCCTCAGGGCTCAGCTGTTGCTGCTGCTCCCCCAAATCCGCTCCCATTATCTCGTTGTCGGGATTCAAGCAGATCTCGATCATGTTGTACAATGCCCTCTCACCCCATTCCAAATCCTTAAGCAATTTGATCACATTAATCACATAATTATGCGTCAGTTTGATGCTTTGCCCACTCGTCGTGCCCGACTGAACGCCTGCAGTGCCGAGTTCGGTTCTCCGATGTACCTTTTTTGAGGGGATATGGTGATTAGCAATCGGTTGGTTTAACTCTATCAAAGATCAGCTGATCAGTGATTAGGATTACAATAACCATTCGATCAGTCCCTTGCAGTAGTTGAACCCCGCGTCCACCGTCGCTCGTGGGTTGTTCTCCAGCGCATTACGGAGCATTTTTTCGCCAAGTTCAATGCTTCCTTGGCGCCATCCCAGCTCAATGTAGCGTGCCAATGCATGATAATGATCTATTACGGATGATGGCGTTTTGGACCCCGTAATTCTCCGCCCGTTCCCCCGAAAATTCAAAAAAATATTTGCTTTTCTGTTTCTTAGGGAATTTTTTTAATTTTTCGGGTGGGGTGGCGTGGCGTTTGCCCCACCCGTGCCATGCCACTCACTCACTTGGATTTCTTTCCAACAATTGCGCAAAATGTTTCATCGCTTCTTCCCCCTCATTTCGTTGGTACATTAAATCGGCCAAAAGCTGTTTTCATAAAGTAAGTTCAATTAGGTGAACTCCTGCTTTTGGCAAGCATTTTGTACTTTTTTAATGCCACGACCCAAAAACCCTTTTCATAAATATAATGATGTTCGAGACTGAAAATATCCCGAGCCGAGACGCAAGCCCGACATTCCACCCTGATACTCGAGACGGTGCTAGGTCGTTGCGCGAAAACCGCAAAAATGATGACGTCACAAAAAGGGCGTTGCGCGAAAACCGCAAAAATTTTATAATTAATTTATTTAAAATGTTATTAAGCAAATTAATCAAATAAAATTATTTTATAATTAATTTATTAAAAATATTATTATGTAATTGAATAAAACTATTTTTGAAAATTAATTTAAGGTAAATGCCTAATAAATATAATTAGAGACCGGACTTTTAGGCACAAAAGTTTCTTAAATAGGCACCTAAAATGTGCACGAAAATGTGAAAAAAAAGGCATAAAAAATTACAAAAATGGCAAAAAAAGCACCAAAAAAGTTCAGCTAGAAACCCAAGCTGTTTTGCCAAATCCGCCAAATGGGTTTCTGACCAGCGTATTTAATGAATTCGCCATCAAAAGAATATTAAAATTATAATATGAATAAAATTATAATATTTTTATCATTTGAGCAAATATGTTGCAGTCGAGATTTCTCTAGATGTTTGCTAAGAAAACTATCGATGAATTTGACATATATTTTATTATTGAGAAAAATTTGCTTAATAATATTTTAAATAAATTAATTATAAAATATTTATTCGAATACACTTTTAAATAAATTAATTATAAAATATTATTTTGATTACACTTTTAAATAAATTAATTATAAAATTTTAGCGGTTTTCGCGCAACGCCCTTTTTTGCGGTTTCGCGCAACGACGCGGCACCCTCGAGACTGAGTCCAAAAAAATCCGAGACTTTTGTCGAGTCGAGAATCGAACACTCTCGAGTATTAGTCGCCAAATTATTTCCCATTTCCATCGTCCAATCACTGACCAATGTTGCGTCATTATTGTTCGGGTCAATGGCCAACACTTGCTGACATTGTTGGTTGCACAGTTGTGATTTACCCATCAAACCATAAATGGTGGCCAATGAAATTTGACTCTGACGATTAAATGGGTATAAATGACATATTGATTTAAAATTTTTGTATATTTCATTTGCATCCGTTTCATTTTTTCATTCTTAGAAAATGTTTGGAATTATTATTAATTTTTAATTTAATAATACATAAAATATTTTGGGTTTTCAGAAATTAAATATTATTTAAATGTTTTGGATTTTTTATTAAATATAAAAACCCCGGCTTAATTATAAATTTATTTGCGCCTCGCACTTTCACGTCCTTTTCATTGTGTCCAATCGCCTCTTTGAACAGTTCAATTGACTTGTTCCAGTCCCGCTTGTTGGCATGCATTTCGGCAATCTGCTGACAAATGCTGCAATGGCATTTTTTGGGGATATTGGTCAGCCGAAATTTTGCCCCCGGCTGTGTGCCAACTTTGCTGCCAGCTGCTTCTCCTCCGCCATGTTAACAATGCCATCTCTGGTGCTAGCGACAGTGCCCCGGGCGATCACTTTCACTTGTAATTGTCGCGCCCGTTGCAAATCCTTGCAGGACTGCTCCAAATCGTTCTGTTCAATGTGCAGCCGTGACATCAGCATCAGATAAGCGACGTGTTCGCGCATCGGTGCAATTTCTTTGTTTTTTGAAATTTTTCATTATGCCAAAATTTTCGCCAAAATTTGAATCGCTTTTTTTGCTACCCGTCGGTTCGCCCTGTTCCTCCAACATTTCCTTCAGCACTTTTTTGCACTTCTCAAGGTTGCCCAGCTGGAACAGTTGCTCCGCAAAACGAATGCGCAAATTGTGGCGACCGCTTTTCACCGCCGCTTCATAGAAAGTGATTGCCTAAAGAAATGGCGCCGAATTTGGGGATATATGCGTTTGAAGGAAAAGCAATTAATTGGGAAGCGCGCCGGCTTTGAACCAATGGCACTGGCTTTCGCCATCCCGACCTGAATCTCATCCCGAATCGCGACCCAAAAAGTTTTGACTATCCCGAACCGAATCTCTTTCTCCTCCCGAATCCCGACCCGAAAATTATTGGCCGTTCTCGATCCGAATCCCGACTCTTTTTCTCGTCCCGCGACAATTCTGCTCTGTACTGATCTGATCAGTCCTTTCCCCCACCCACCTTGTTGTACAAATGGCACTTCACATATGCATTTCCGATCTTCTCCGCCAGTTGGTGGTCCTTCGGCGCTCGTCTCATCGCCGTTTCGTACGCTTCAATTGCCATTTCTGGCTCCTGTATGCTCATGTAGGCGTCACCAAGACTTAAAGCCGATAATGGGGGCTAATCAAAAATAGGAAAACATCGCCGACAGTTCGAATGTCTGCGGGCTCGGGTCCTGCTCCAAAAGGTCCCTTCAGTGAAAAAATGATTGAGTTTTACGCTCTGCAGCACACGGAAATCTGCCGATCAACCTGTAGCACAAGGCGAACTTGTGTTTGTCATGCTTCACCTCCAAATACAGTTGTGCCATTTTGATCCGTGCCGACCGATAGTTGGGCTGATCTGTGATTATCGGTACGATTGATCGTTTCGGCATTTTGGTTAATCGTATCGTCCTCTCCCTCCCCGCGAGTATTTCGCTCCCTCTCAGCAGATGTTCGGGTTCGGGTTTATGCTGAATGCCTTTGACCTGGTCGGACTGCTTGAAGTGCCTTCAGAGCACCGTCCACATTGCCCCGTTGCAGTTTCAGCTGCGCACTCATCAGCACCAACTGCTGCTCCTCGCTTGGCTTCCCCCGGTATCGTTCCACCGCTTCGTTCATGCACTGATCGGCTTCCTCCTGATCACAAATTGTAGTAATTTTGTAATTACATAATTTTCAAATCATCCCTTCCCAAACACACAATTCGGTTCAACATTTGCAATGAATCGATCAGTTCCAATGTGATGCCAATCCGATCGCTCTCAGCAAGTGCCAATTGGAGCTGATCTGAGAGAGGAGGGCGCAATGCGTAATCAGAATGCCAATCTCGATAAGTGATATTAACTTTTTGAAAAGAGTTCGAGTGCGTTCCGTAAAAGGTCCAATGACGCTTCAACTCGGTGTGCCCTCTTCTCCAGCCTGGCTTTGATCAGGAAGTACAGCGGGTGTTCACGCACACGAAAATTGAAGCCGAGTCCGATGTCAAGCAGCTTTGACGCCTCGTCCAGGTCATTCTTTTGTACGTGAATCTGCGTGTAAGTGGGTGATCAATCATTCAAAGTGCCGTCAATCACCCTCCTCCATTATCAATTTGTCAAGGATGCCGATTTTCGACATTTTTGGTGTCGGAATTCCAATTTTGAAACTTTTAGAGGGTCAGAAATTAGACGCCCTGGTAGTTAGCACCTCGAATTGGATCAATCACCCTCCCTCATTATTTGATTAGAATCACTTGGTTTCTGATCATTATTACGCCCCTCTCCCATACCAAAATCAGGTCAATCATTGATTGACAGTCATTCCCTAATTAGCTAATCCCTCATCCATTATCTGACTAATTCAAATCCCTCTCCCCCCCCCGCCGTTGATCAATGCCTGTGCCAAAAGCAAATACGCCTCGGAGTTGTCACTGTTTTTGTCCACACAAATGCGCAACAACTGTTCAGCCGCTGCATTGTCGTCCATTGCGAGTTTTGCTTTGGCGAGTAAAAATGTCGGTTTTGTGAGCCCTTAATGTTGGAAAAAATTCATAGAATTTTTTTGAAATTTTTGGGTCACACCGACCGGCACAATTTTCGCGCACTGCCGTCAAAACCCTCTCACATTCCTTTGGTGCCGCACTGACTGTGCTGGTCATTTCGAGAAGCAATTCACAGACTTCCACACAAAAAGTGATGTCCAGCTTGGCCAATTGGCTCACTGAGAAAGTGTTGCTGCCCGTCTTAATTGTGACAAAATTTACGGCAAAAATTATGGCCAAAATTTTAGTGGTAGTCGGGCGACAAGCCGTCCAAGAAGGGCCAGGCTAGACGCAATTACGGGATTATGGAAATTATGGCTTTTTTGGGAGAGATTATACGGGTTACGTTTTCGGGATATGGGTTACTGTAATTTTAAAAAAAAATCCATAATTAGGATTTCCGTAATTGAAATCCATATATGTCCGTCAGCCCTGAATCATAACAAATGTCACATAATTAGCCCATCCTGCTGTGCCCCTCTGCTGTCCGTCCAAAAATTGCCTACACGATGGTGCGCATCGAAGTGAATGTCGACGCAATTGCGCAAATGGCCGAACGCCTCCGAGTCGCTCTTTCGCTCGCGCAAAGCCAAAAGTGCACACAAAAAATGGAAATGCTTCAACAATGGCAACAATTATAATGCCACATGTTGAGTGCCGTTTTTACCGCATCTTCGTTAATTTTTGGGCGCGTTTCACGCAAAAAATTCAATTGTTGAGCCGCTTCTTTGCAGCTTTGGCCATTTGCGTCTTCGAGTTGGGCACGGATCAGCGCTTAAAACAATGGCAATTTTGATTCATTGACCGTTCCAATAAATCGATCGAAAAAATCCTTAATCCCATATTTTTGCTCTCCAAAATACCGAATTTCCGTAATCCGTAATTACGTCCTTGCCCTGGGTCCCCGTCCAATCTTTGCCAACATACCGAGAACGGCACTTTCGTCGCCCTCCTCCCCACTTTCCTCCGACACCATTTTCACTGCCATCAGTGCCATTTGCATTGCCTGGCCTCTGTCCCCTTCGGCCAACAATAAGCGGCTTTTCAATGTCATCGCTTGACTTTTTTTGCCCAATCCAATCGCCCGATCAGTCAATTTTCTGTAACGGTTTGGTTTTTCTGATCAGTTTTCTTGGCTGTTCCCATTCTCCCCCCGACTTTGCTTGTTCTGCAATTGTTTCCCGATCGACCATAACGGAGCATAAAATTGTGCCGATTTCGATCAGTTTTCGCTGATTTGAGCCCTCCGTTTTGATCAATGCTTCGACCAAATCCCTCAAAACTGTTTCTCCAGTTGGCATTTCGCCATGAATCAATGTCGTCAGAACAAAGTCAATCAGAAGTGCGGGAATACAGTCACTCTGTTGGAAAAAATTTTTTAGTCGAAATTTTCATAGAAAATACAGTAAACCAAAATTTCCTAGCCTGGGGGCCCAAAAAAAAAATTGAATTCATTTGAATCTTTGTGAAAGCAAAATTGCCTGAATGAGTGACGCTCTTTGGCACAGTTCCGCTGCCGCCTCCCAACCGCGTGCCATTGCCGCACCCTTTGCCATTTCCAAATATGCGGGCAAAACGGAAGCATTTACGTTAAGAAGGGCACTTAGAACAGCCTGCATTTGGACAGCATTTTGCCTACGGGGAGGGGCAAAGCGATCAGACGAAAGTTAATTGAGTTATTCGACATTGCGGTTACGGTAAAGGAACGGTAAAAGTCGGTAATTTGGTGTAAGACGACTTTTCCAAAAATCAAACCGGTAATGGTAACAGAAAACTTTTCACATATAATTTAAAAATCATTAAAAATACAAATTTTTTTATTCTCAGAATTTTCTTATAAAAAAATTTTTGGCACTTGGATTTTTTGACCCATAGAGTATGCCGAGACCGGGACCTAAATGCTCGACTCGATGCCAAAACTCTCGAGTCGGCCATGAGGCAAATTTGATAAAGAAACACCATCATCCATCAATCTATCATATACTTCATCTCCATTCAGTTTGGCCTTGCCCAAATAGGCGTCCAAATTTTGTCCAACGCAATCGCCTCTGTCGAAGAGGATCGTTGGCCACCGAATGACCACCACTCTTTCTCCGCTGCCCGACAACAGCTCTAACCAGCCGCGAAACAAAAAAAGTCGTCCACTTGCTAAAAAAAATCGCAAATTGGTGGCAACAAAAAAAAAAAAGGTCGTCAAATTACATGGCTGGACCCCTTCGCAAAATTGGCCGCTGACGCCCCCCCCCCCCCCCCCTAATCGACCCCCCCTCTCCAGACCCCTTCGCAAAAATTTCGGTTGACCCCCCCCCCTTTTTTCATGTATGGCCGAGACCGGGACCCAATTCTCGGTGATTCCGAGACTCTCGAGCCGGCCAATGAGGCAATTCTCCATCAGTTTGGCCTTGCCCAAATAGGCGTCCAAATTTTTGTCCAACGCAATCGCTCTGTCGAAGAGATCGTTGGCCACCGATTGACCACCACTCTTTTCTCCGCTGCCCGACAACAGCTCTAACCAGCCGCGCAGTGTAAGAAACTGCAAATTTCTCAATTTTTAAAAGCAATTTTCAAGCTTATGTGAATGGACCAACAGTCAGCTGAGGAGACGGACAATTCAGCAATTTACGAAATAATAAAAAAAATCTTTTGCAGAGAAATTTTTTTGAATTAGTTGAAAAAAGTTTATGTTTTATTTTAAGGGTTTAAAAATATATATTTTTTAAAAGTTTTAATTAAATTATTTTTTAAATGCATATTTAGTCCAGTTTAAATCCATATATTTTTTTCATAGCTGAATTGTCTCCTCCATATTTGAGTTGATTGCTGATGGTGGTAATCGCGGATCTTTTCAATTCCCCAAATTTTTATTTTTCCAATCGCCGACGGTCACTGAACGCGGCGGTGCCGTCGCCAAAACGAACCTTCGCGTTCGATTGCGCGGTGCTCAGTTTGTCGACAAGTGAACGCGCCTTGTCAAACTGTGCGTTCAGCAGCAACAAATTTGCGGCCACAAAAGCGCACCCATCCGAACATTGTTGGGCCAATGCCAAATGAATTTGGCGCTCCAAATCGGAGACAGGTTTCCCTGTCTTTGAACAGTTGGCATTCAGTTTTCCAATTTTGCCACTTTTTGTATTTTTTGGTCAGTCAATCAATGATCACAAATCCCGCCGGGATTTTCCTTAGATCCCGATCCCGGCTTTTTTTTTTTTGAAAAAAGGCCGGATCCCGACAAAATTGGGATTCAAATCCAGGTAAATCGGAAGTTCAATCCCGGTAATTCTATCCCGGCCTGATTCCAATCCCGATTTTTTTTCTTCTAAATGCTGGGCTCTATTGGTCACCAATGTTTTGCTCGCTGAGGTGAGCAATTCGAAGCCCGTGCAGCAGAGCCAATTTGAATTCGGACGCTGAATTGTCCTTGAGCAGGGCGCGCAATTGTCGAATGCCTTCCGCAGAACGGCCCAATTGGACGGCACAGAATGCCTTCAACAATTTGAGTTGACATTGATGGTGGTGATGCGGTTCGGATGTGCTGCTGCTCCTCGACAACTCTTCATCAATTTGGCACAGTGCCGTGCCAAAAAAACATTCCCGAATCCAATAATTAATTAGGGAGAGGCTTTGTTCCGACATTTTTTTGGTAAGATTTGCACAGGAATTAAAATGCCATGCCATTCGCCCAATTCATTTCATTTATTTCGTTGTCATGGCAATCATACACAAAATTTTGCAGTTACCTCTAACCTTTGAAAATTGTCCCACGACCATCCAGGAAAATTCGATTTAAAATTTTAATCATTTCTTTTTTTTTGAGGAATGAATGGATTTAAATAAATTTGAACTTCAGCAAAGTGAGAAATAATTGGGTGGGTTGTGTATTGCATTTTTTTTTAAAACCAATGAAACAGAGGGCAAATTGAACGCCAAAAACGAGAAAAGAGCGGAGAAAAGTGGGCGAGAGAGGAGGGAGGAAAAGGGAGAGATAGGCAAAGAAACAAATGAAAAAAACAGCAAAGATTTTTTGTTTTTTTCTCCGCACACAAAACGACGACAAATTGGACCCATATGTAAATCATGTACACACAAACAATACACATATCTTTGTGAGATTGAACAATAAAGAAAGGAAAGGAAAAAAAACGAACGAACGAAATCGATGAAAAAAAGTTAGTTTTTGTGTTAAAATCATCGACAAAACGGGGAGTGGTCAGTGTGGTGGTTGTGGAGGGACTAGTCGGCCGCGCGGTGCCCATGCCCATCGTCGTCTTTCGTTATCTTCGGTGGTGTTGCTGTTGTTGCTGAACTGCTGCAGCCGCCGCCGCCGCCGCTGCCGCATTGCCATTGCTCAAATGCTGCTGATGGGGATGGAGATGATGTGATGAATGCTGCTGCAGCACATTGTTCAGCAACAGATGGTGGTGGTTGTTGTTGTTGTTGTGATTGCTGTTGTTGTTCAGGTGGAGATGAATGTTGTTGCTCGAAGCAGCGGCAGCACCGCCGCCTACGGTATTGTTATGGTGGTGGTTGTTGTACGGTTGTTGCTGCTGCTGCTGCACAACATGGCTTTGCTGATGATGCGTTGGCAGTGCTGCCGCTCCCGCGTGAATGTTGTTGTTATTGTTGGTGTACTGTTGCTGTTGCTGAACCGGTTGGACAGAGCTGGACGGCATTGCAGCGTTGGACGTGCCTTGCAAACTCGTGCCCGGCATCTGCTGGTGGTTGTGATGGTTTTGTTGCTGCAGGTTGTGATGTTGTTGCTGCGCCTGTTGATGCACACCACCGGTTGTGTTGTTGCTGTTGTGGTGATGATGGTGGACAACTTGTTGCCGATGATTTCTGGACAAGCTGAAAAAAAATCGGGAAACCAATTTATTCATGTACAAAGTTGGGAGAACTAGTGGAGTTTTTACCCGTTTTGATATTACATTCATTTTTTTATTATCAACTTTTGGTAAAAAATTGCTATAAATTTTGTCATTTTATGCCCATTCTTATTCATGAAATGCGGGGGGGGGGGGGGCTTTCAATTGGTTGCCCAAAAAAAAAAGAAAGAAAACAAAATGCCAATTTTTAAAGGATTAAATGTTGGTATGCCATGGACCAATGAATGTATTGAAAATGATGTCCATCACCCCACACAAAAACAAAAACGCACATTAAACTGTTCCAGTCGAACACGTAATCATAGGAAAAGCCTTGGCGGACAAACAATTGTTTGAACAGTTGGCGCAGAAAGTCATAGTCCGGCTCCTCCTCAAAGGCGAGTCCCTTGCAGTAGGTCAAATATTGGGCAAATGCATCTGTGCAACAAATGTTTAGGAATATTATTGAAAATTTGGACAGCTTCGTCGGCAGAATTTTGCAATTTTTTTTTACAATTAAGTTTTTTGTTAGAAAAAAACTCGAATTTTATAAGGAAAAAAAAATTTTTTTTTTTTGGGAAGGGGCGATGAGGGGAAAAGTAGTGCATTCACCCCATTTTTTGAGCCTAATTCTGTTTTCTTTTTGCTATAAATGCCATTTTTCTTCCGCGCCATCCAATTTTTTAAAATTACAATGAATAAAATAGCAAAAAAAAAATTGTCTTTTCGCTTGCCCAGTGCGAAATTTCTATGGCCCGCATGGTAATGAATTTTTAACGCGTGGCATTGCATTTTTTAATTGGAAACAAAAAAATTTTTACATAAAGAATGTTTTAAAAATTACCTGGAAAACCGGCGCACAATTCTTCCACCGTTGTTGACATTTTCTTTTCCGAAATTTTGTCATATTTCTGCTTTTTGGTTGCCGCTTTGAGGCCTTGCCATGGGAGCGTGCCCCGGTTGAAATACATCAGCACATAGCCCAACGATTCCACATCGTCCCGCCTGCTCTGTTCTGCATAAAAATTGATACCATTACCAACAGCAAATAGTACATACAAGTTTACAATAATAAAAAAAGAGCTAATTTTTTGGGGGATTTATATTTGGCCAAACTCAACTGGAATTTTTTTTCCCCAAAAAACTCTAGGTTAGCAAAAGTTTCATTTTTGTTGAGTGGATTTCCACAGTATAAAGTAGAGTTCGATATTTTGAAAAAGCATGGACTGGCTTCCCTGTTGGGGGGGGGGGGGGACCTGGATTTTTTGGACAAAAAAAATCAAGGAAAAATCCCTGCCAAAAATTCAAGTTGTTTGAAGGGACTCCATTTTTGACACATTGACATATATTTATTGGACATAAAATTTAAAAAAATAATTAACTGACCAACACCCAAATGTGTGTTGATGGACGCATAACGCGCTGTACCCGTCAAATTTTTGTGGTCCCTGTATGGAATGTGCTGCTTGGTCCGCTGGTCACGATACCGTTTGGCCAGTCCAAAGTCAATAATCTGAAAAATGGACCAATATTTATCTATTTTTTTACACCCAAAATGCCAACAACAATAGTCTTACGTAGACAAGATTGCCCCGCTTGCCGAGACCCATCAGAAAATTGTCTAAAAAATGCTTTTTTTTACAGGGCCGAATAATGTAAAAATTAAAAAAAAAACCTGGCTTTATGTCGCGATGGATGAAATCCTTGCTGTGAATGTATTGGATCCTGGCCAACTAAATAACATTTTATTGTCATTAAGAAAGAAAATGCATTTGTAGTATTGTACTACTGCTTGGCCAAGGCCAATTTTAAAAATTTTCATAAAAAAAATTTTTTATTTTCTCAACAATTTTCGAAATTTTTTTTATTTATAATTGAAGCAACAACTCAAACTGTCAATGTGCCTCAAATTTTTGATTCATTTTTTCAATGAATAAAATTCATTTAGATATTTAGTAAATGTCGAAAAAAAATGTACCATTTGGTCGGCGAGCAACAACACTGTTTTCAGTGTGAATTTCCGTGAGCAAAAATTGAACAGATCCTCGAGCGAAGGGCCAAGCAGTTCCATCACCATCACATTGTATTCACCCTCAAAACCACACCACCGGACCTAAAACAATTAGAAATGTCAAAAAAAAATGTGGCAAATTTGCCGGGTGATTCCAATTATTTTTGCCTGTATTTTGGTGTTTGACTATTTTTAAATGAAAAACAGAGACTTTTGAGTAATTTTCTTTGTCCATTGTCTGCACCCTAAAATTACACCCAAAATAAATATAACCCCAAAAAATTTTTGGTTGGTTTTTTGAAAATTTTTTGTCATCATTTTCTTCGTGAAAATTGGATCGCTAATTGTTTTGGCTTATTTTCTTTGGATAACCTGTGGAATGCCGACTCCTCCGGACATCATTTTGTACAATTTGGCCTCAATGTGAAGCTGTGGATGTTTGGTTTTGACGCACTCCAATTTTATTGCCACTTCCTCGTGTGTCATAATGTTCTCGCCTTAAAAAAGAATACATCAGAACCAATCAAATCATTGTTTATTGGATTTTAATCAGTATTTATATAATTATAGACAGGCCTAAACTAACAAAAAAAAATCGGAGGAGGCGGGAAAGGAACTCCCGGCGAAAAGTTGAAAAATTTTCAAAAAAAGCACCACACCATTTTTTTGAAATATTTCTATTTTTCCGTTTTCGGGGAACTTCTTGGTAACAGGCCTGTTGATCATTGGGTATGATTATTAATTTAAAAATTAAACCACCTAAATAAATATCTCCGAAGGAACCGCTGCCAATTTTACGCCCAAGGCGGTAGCGACCTCCGACCCGCAATTCCATTTACTGGCAAGGGCAACAAGAGCGTGTTGAAGATAATTAGGTATATACAATTATATATATGTATATATGCTATAGAATGGCCTGGATTATAATTGTAGGTATTCTGGCCTCTAAATACACGAGGAAATTAAAATTTGAATTAAACAAACAAAATTTCAGAAATTTAAAAATGTGCAATATTGCGGGGGAGAAAATAGGACGAAGTGGACAGTTTCATTCCCGAAGAAATGACGAATGAATACATAGAATTAATTGTGATCACGAGAACTTGGATTGATGGAACGGAGGGGACATTTTGGTTCTACGTAAAAAAGTGATTAGCGTTTATTTGTAATTGATAGGGAAGAGCGAAAAGTGTTACTGTCAAATAATTAAATAAAGAGGAAGAATGGAGAATATATATATACAAAAAATAATGATGGTTATGTGCTAGGGATGACATTCCGAAGTCCAAAATTTCTCGGAAATCTGATCCAATGCCCAAAACTTGTTGGGAATAGAAATTGCGCGCCACCCTTGTTGAGTGCCACAATTTGCCAAAAACTAAATTTTATTTTTAGAAAAACAATTCAAACATAAAACGAAGACAAATTTGCTGCCAAATGCATCTCTTTTTTACATAGCAATTTCTTTTTAAAACGGTTAGTTTTATATGTGTAGTTTAAAAAAATGTTTCATCCAATGAAAAAAAAAATTCGTCATTCAACCTCAACCTCACTCATTCCCACCCCCCCCACTCTTTTTTCTCCCCTTTTTTCAAAGTAACATTAGAGGAGGAGCCAGTGGGGGTGTAGGGTGTATTGTGTGTGTGTTTGTGTTTATATATGTATAAGAATCCGAAAATGGGGAGGGGGGAGGTTGACTAAAAAAGCATCGTCCAAAATGGATGGTAAAAGATGGGCAAATTGGTGCTTCTCTGCTGCTCACTGCTCGGGGGGGGGGGGGGATGTGAGTAAGCAGCAGCAATAAGCCCCTCAACACAGCCCCACATGGACCGACAGACAGCACAGCCCCTTAGGGGACGAAGACGACGACGGACCGACTGACTGTCCATGTCGTCCACACGATGGTCCGCCATAGTGGACAAAGTCAGACAGACAAATAAATACACGCACGCCCCCCCCCCCCCTCCCCCGAATTTAATAGATGGGAGAGAGACCGACCATTCATTGTCTGTCTTCTCTGTGCATATTGGTGGTGGAGAATTTTCTTGTGCCCGTGGGCGAAATTGTCGAGGAATTGGTGAAACACTAAAATTTGGCTCCCAATTTAAGTGGGATTCTTTAAAATAAAATACATATTAGATATTTTCAGTTCATGGACGATAAAAAACCACTAAAAATTTAGAACTTTTGCATACCAATAGAGTAAAATTTCATTCATCTAATCTTGAAACCCCCTTTTTAAATACATTCTAAAAATTTCTATAATGTGTGCATTGAAATGGATTTGGGGTTTTACCGTTGATTAGAAATTGATCAGTGATCACGGTTAAGAAGATACTCTGTTTTTATATTTGAATGTATTGGTGTTTGTTTTTTATGCCAACGATTTATTGGCGTTTTTTTTTTCGTTTTTACTAGAGACCGGAAAAAAAATTTACGGGAGCGGGATTCAAACTTTTTTTTTTACTTATCTATGGGTTAACCACCCACAAATTAAAATTTTAAAAAAAGGCAACAAATGTGCAGTGAATGCAAAAAGCCAATGCGAATTTTTGAACACCCAGTCCTTTACATAAGATTTGTGCCGATGCCCTAAAAAAAAAAATTCGGCAATTCTCAATTGAAATTCCGAGCCCATAAATGTGGGAAATCGTCATTCCGACATATCCCTTTTACTTAGGTCTAACAAAAATTAATTTTTCTGAGCAAATATCTTCTAAAGTGTTAAAGTTAAAATGAAATGGAAAGAGAGCACCTTCCCCCGCGGCTACTTAGTGAATAAAAGTGTAAAAATTTAATAAAATAGAGTGGAAATGTGCTTTTTCATAATATGAATGTGCATATTATCTGTGCCGTTTGGTAATGGAGGTGTCCCCATTAATTTGATTCTTCTAAAAGATTTTCTTCCTTTTCCCGAGCGTGGAAATGGACACCTTTTAGTGGTTAGTCGTCGGGAAGAGATTTGACGACGCTCATCCTCAAAATGCATCAATAATCCTCTCCATCTCTGCCCAAACGCTCTGACCGTCTCGCCCACATTCTCTAGCCCTTTCTTTTTCTTTGGGCAACTGGGAGCTTAAATTTAGAGCCTTTTGTAAGCTACAAACGAAATCAGCTGATAATTTTTGATTTTCGAGTCCGAAAGAATTGTTTTTGTGTACAAAAGAAGGGCAAAATAACTAGGCTAACGCATTAATTCAATTATTAAATAAAAAAGAATTCGTTAAAAATAAATTTTTGGAAAAACTGGGAATAAACGAACTTAGGTAATTTATAATTAAGTAATTAATTAATCGTTTGGATATTAATTTAAGACATATTTGGGATAAGCAATTTAAGAATGAATTCAATTAACCAATAATTTAGGGGGATTTCTTAAAATATTGAATTTCCATAAAATGTTAATTTTAGCCCAATTTCATTTCTCTCGCAGTGCTTCCTTCCCCGGGGGCACATTAATCACAACAACCAAAATTCAATCTCCAATATGGGGAGAGAGAACGTACATTTTGTTAATTTAAAATTATTCTCTTCCTTACAAAAAACAAAATAAAAAATATATATTCTTACACAAAGGAAATCAATTTTGTATACCTAGCCAAATTGTTGTACATAAATTAGAATAAAAATTTTTTTTTAATATTTAAATATGTTAGAGGGGGGGGGGGAGGATGAGGGGCTCGTAACACACCAATTAAAAAAAGTGGGGATACTCGTAACACATCAATTTAAAAAAAAACAAATTTTTTAGAGGTTTGCGCTACCAGTCCCCTACGGGAACGGATGCACTGGGGCGGGGGCTGGGGAGGAGAGTGAGTTAGTGCCATGGGGGAGACCGCCACGGGCTCTCCCCTCCCCCCCCCCATTCGCTCGCTTTGGTCAAATTGGTTGTGGTGTGGATGTGCTGCTGGTGGTGGTGGTGGGGTGGTGGTGATGGTGGCGGTCGACACACACACATTTAAATGGGGACGAATTGATCAATACCCGCCCCCGTCGGACGGGGACGATGAGACGGGGGCTCGGGGTCGCGGCGGGGACACCTGTCGGCGGGGGAATAATGACGCACCTTCTCGGGACTGCTGATGGCTGATGATGAGAAGATGACGACTGACACTGACCTTTGGTCAGTCAAGCGGACGACGGTCGCTCGTTCGGTGGCGAGCGATTTGTGTTGGGTCTGCTGCTGATGGCTGGTGTTGTGCTATGGGAATGATGGATGAGATGGATGATGGTATGTTTGTAAATACAGCATACAAAAGTGAAATTGAAATTCATGAAAATCGGGCACCAATGGAAAATATTAATTTTAAAATTTTTGAGATAAACAAATTTAGACGACAACATTCCAGCGAGAATAATCAATTCGTCAAACATGTCCTCGGTATTGTCTGTTTTTTTTGTAGGGTATCAGGCCAAAAATTTTAAAAAATGGGAAAAAATGCGCGCAAATTCACAAAGCGCTTTACGTGGGGATATAAATGCAACAAGTGTTGGTAATTTTTATTTTTATAAAAAATATATTTTAATTTAAAAATAAAAAAATCCTCCCATGAAAACTTTAATCTCGTCAAATGGATCAGCTTGAGAATATATGTATGAGTTATGTGAATTTTGCGTACCTTTTTGTTGATTTTTTAAAATTTTGATGTGAAACCCCAAAACACAGCAGGAAAGTGTACCCATGTTTCGGTGATTGGGGTTTTCCATTTTTTTTTCTAAATTTATTCGCCGGCGGTTGGTTTTATGTTAAGTGCAGGAAGGCTTTTTATGTGCTTGCGAGCAAAAAAAGGCTTGGTCAACTACTTCTATATCTACACATATATTAAATTAATGCATAAAATCACGGAACTGACATATTTTTTGCGTCTCGCGCGCACTGATCTTTGATTTCTTTGGCGATTTCTAAGAGAGGGATGGATTTGTTAGTAAAATTTGTTTTATGGTGGATGAAGAGATAGGGATGGGCTTTTTTCAAATAAATACATATGTATCAGTGATATGTGCCGACGCCCTCAAAAAATTTCGGAAAACGGCATTCCGACGGCTGAAAAAATTTCGGGAATCGGCATTCCTTGAAATATACCTGAACATATGTTTGCAATTTCTTCTTACCCCAAAAATTTATGGTTAAAATAAAGCTAAATTTTATGGTTTTTCTTACCTTAAAAATCTTAGCTTTAATGATTTTTTTTTTATAAAAGTTACTGAATGAAAGAAATGAAGAAGAAAAAAATGCCGGTGAAAACCCCTCACAAGCTTAAAGGTTTTTGCTCAAGCTCCTCACAATTTACCATTTGGGACAGGGCATTCATTGTATTGTTACAATACACATACATAATGATAATACGGTGAATACACATAGTGAATGTGAGTGGAACGTCCTCCACCACCGATCAGAGCAGCAGTCTAGCCCCCTCCCCCCCCCCCTTTTTTCCCCCACTTTTTTCCCCTCTCCACCCCTACAGGTTTTCTTGTGCAAGTTGAACACAATTCCCCTCCGCTTTTTGTCTCTTTCTTCATGGGCAGGCAGACAATTGTATGGTGGGTGTTGTGCGTGTGTTTTGTTTCAGAGAGAAGAAGCATTGGGAGGGGAGGGGGGGAAAAGCCTTGGAAAAGCGGGACGAACGAACGAACGAACGAACACTCACCGGTTGGCCTAATTTTCGTGAAAAAAAAAATTTTTTTTTTGTTGCTTGGTTAGACTACCGTGTGTGTGTGCCCCCTGCTCCTCTCTCACTGATTTCCATGACTTGACAGACAACAACCACAATGGGAAGTGGAACGACGAAAAAGGGAAAATTTTAAAACAAAAAGTTTTCTTAATAACAATTGAGTGACTTTTTGCGGTATAATAAAATCAAAAATAAATTTAAATATTTTTAAAATTTTTATTCATTTAAATTTTAAAGCACATTTGATAGGGAAAAAAGCCATTCCTCCTTTACTATTTTTGGCATTGGCAATTATTATAATTAAGCGCTTTTAGAAGCTCCTTGCATTCTCAAAATCGAGATGAAAATTTAAATTTTAAAGAACACATTGGGTAAGAGGGACAAGAGTATGCCATTCCTCCTTTACTATTTTTGGCATTGGCAATTATTATAATTAAAGCGCTTTTAAGTTCCTCGAATTCTCAAAATCGAGATTAAAAATGGCTTAGGAAATTTAAAAAAATATATGTTTAAAAATGATACATTTATAAATCAAAAAACAATTTTTATATACATATGAATGAATTTACAATAAACTTACTTTTTTTTAATTTATAAATCTTTATATAGGTATACACACCGAGTCAATTTTGAGCCCCCAGTTCAAAAAGTAAATGAATGTGTGGCTCAGTGGTGTTTGTAAGATAGTAAAGGGACAAAGGGCGGGGGTTCGAGTCCGTTGTGCAACATGAATATTTTTATTTAATTTTGTCAAAAATATTAAAAAATGACGATTTTTAAAAATTATTTTTGGAGGTTTTTCCCAACCAAATTGGTCAGTCTTGGTATCATTCGAAAGTACTTGATGAGGAGAAGCTTTTTCTAAGGAAGTTCTAAACAATTTGATGAGTTCCAAAAAAGATATAGGCGTTCAAAATTCTGTTTTTTGAATAACTTTTCGAATCGACCCATTTTTAAATCAACCTGACCTATCATTAGATGCCGAATTTTTTTCTCAATCTGTATGCAAAATTTGAAGAAGATTTAACATCCTGAAAAAAAGTTAAACATCACGAAGTGGATTCGTTTTTTCTCTAATAACAGAGACAAAAAAATAGTACGCCAAAATGATAGATGTTTTTTTCTCTGCACTCTCTCTTTATTGACACATGTCTCGTTTTTTGACTCGGTGTGTATAAAATAATAAAATTTAAAAAAATCAGGTCCCTTTTAGCTACTGACCAAAAAACAGAAAATTTCCAACTAATAATAATAATAATCCGGGGGAGGGGGGGGGGGGGGGGGGGGTGTCAAAAAGAGCGAAGAACGGACGGAGGGAGCAGCAGACACGATTTAATAATAATGTCCGCAAATTGTACTCATGTGCAGACAGACTGCCAGCCCAGACATTCCCTCCTCCCCCCTCATCATCGTCTCGCTCCTCTAGTGGACGAATGCGGGTGGAGGAGGAGGAGGGGAGGAGGAGGAGGAACACAGCAGAAACAACATTTTGACGAAGAAAAGTGGAGGGATGAAAAATGAGATGACCACCACACTACCACATCAACATCATCATCATCATCTCCTCCATCGTTCTGCTGAATTGGCTGATGGACCTCTCCTCCTCCTCCTCCTCCCTCCGCGCTCCGTCCGCATATGGACAGTCAATGGTGGTGGTGATGTGATGAGAGTGTCCGTCCCGTCCATCGCCCCCATCCGAAACCATCAAATTTGGCGGGGGACCCATGAGGGATGGGGAGGGAGTGCAGCAGCAGCAGCATCATCACATCATCATCAGCAGCAGAAGAAGAAGAAGACGGAGTTATAGTTGGGTATGCAGTTGGAAGGAGGGGGCGGGGGGGGGGGAGGCGGACGCGCGGGGGGAGCCGAGCAAACACCAAACATCAACCATCAAAACTCCATCAACAACAGCAAGCAGCAGCCTTTCGCCTCCCCTCCTCCATGGTGATGATGGTGATCCTCTTCTTCCCACAGTCCATCTCATCCAACAGTCCAGTCTTAGTGCTTTTGCTTGCTGTGTTGCTCGCTCTGCCGTCGCTGCTGTAGTTGTGTTGTCGCGCGGCGCGCCGTCTTCGCGCGTCTGTCTGGACGCTGTCGCGTTGCTCGCTGCTCCTCCTCCAGCCAGTCAGCTAGCAGTAGAGGGACCGGATCCGATCCTTCCCAAGCCAACTGGAAGAGTGGCGGCGCGCTCTTAGGCTGCTTGTACTGTCTGTCCACTCTAATGCCAGCCCAGCCGACGTCGTTGCTGCTGGTGGACCGGACTGGACGGGGTGTGGAGACGGCGGCGATTGGTCGGTAAGTGCAAAAACTAGTCGGCGCCGTCGCTCGCCCCCCCCCCGTCCGCCATTTGCCAGTGATGATGATGATGACGACGACGAGTTGCGCAGGTAGGCTGAGGCTGGACGCGTCCGCCGCGCCACGCGCCTGCCTGCGCAACACCTCGTGGCTGTGGGCTGGCTGACCGGCGCCAGCATCAATTAGTCTGCTAATGACGGGCAGCAAAATTTGTCCGTTACTCTCTATGCTGATCATAGGAATCGTCGTCGATCAATTGTGAAGAATGGAAGAGAGCGAGCAGAGCAATGTGATACATTTAATGTTAGTTATTGAAAGGAGATTTGATTTTTGTGACGGTGAATGAGTGAGTGATCGCACTGGAATTTTTGCTCTAGCAAAACCTGTTGATCAGCAGAGACACGCTGAGAGTTAAGTACCCCTAAAACTGATCAAAATTATCTGAGAGCGGCGTCTTTAAGAGGAATATTCGTCCACAAATTGCTTGCTTAAGGCATTGTTGAAGCGGCGGCTCTATGATCACTGATCAGAGTTTTGAAAAAGCATGTCCAAAGGTGGCATTTCCTGGTCTACATTTTGCTCTAACTTTTCACAAATTATCAATTTTTTCTCATGGGTTTAATTGGGTTTTGGCCCATTTGACCAAGGAAATATAAAAATGCACCCATTTTCAGGAGATATTACTCAAACCAAAAATGTTTACATAATTGGGGAAAAAAATTTAAAAGAAAAGTTTGCTGAATAATATAAATAATACAAAGTAATTTAATAAAATAATTAATTTATTTTTAAAAATGATTATTATTTTTTTTTTGAATTGGTCCTTGAGAGAATTTTGGAAAAATGGGGTGTTCCAGAATTTTTTTTTCTCGCATATGACAAAAAATTTAAAAATTTGCATGTGAAGGGCTTATGTCTATGGTAATAAGCGCGTGATTTTTTTTTTAGAATTTGTCTAATTTTGGAGGATTTTTGCATTCCGAACTTTTTTGGACCAAATAACATTTTTTTTGAACTAATGAATTTCGGAATTAATTCATTCGAAAAAATTTTGTTTTCGTGGGTTGGATTAAAAACCATAAAAAACAATAAAATTTTGAATTTAAATTAAAATATAGGGTTTATAAAAATACCCAATTTTTCTCTTTCGACTCAGTTCTTAAATTTCCTGAGACATTAAAAAAATTTTTGCCTGTTTTTATTGCTTGAAATAAGAGTAAAGGCAAGAAAATTAAATCAAAAATGGGAATTACAATGCATAATTTTTAATTTTTTGTTCGAATTTATAGTTGGCGATCGATACCGACATCTTTTTTTTTACCAAAAACAGAGGCTCAAAGTACACAGAACTTTTCGAGAACCGGTCCCGGTGCCAGGATCTGAAAAGCCTTCAATTAGCATACCGTTACCAGTCTCGACTCCCGAAAAATCAAATTTTTATTTTTTCAACCCGAATAAATTTAAATTAAGTTTTCATTTCTGGATGGATTTTCAATTGCCATCAGCCAAGATGGATGGAGAGAGATTTGTTAGGCCGGCCTCGACATTGAATCCGAAATCTCTTCCCCAACCCCACCTGCTGCTGCTGTTCAGAGTCAGTCAGTCCATTCATTTTCACTGATCCTCCCCCCCCCCCCTTTCTCCTCCTTCCATCTTCTTCGTCCTTCATTCTGTGGCAGCATTTGCAGCTTTTCACCACCAAATCATCCCCACCATTGTCGGCGGATGAGCAGGGGGGGGGGGGAAGGCTTGTTAAAAGCTCTTGAATGGGCCCGTTTTCTGCTGTAGGGACTAAAATTACACATCATCCGCTGTTGCTGTTGATGCTGCTGCTTATTTGCTCTCTGTCCAATCTTTTTTTCTCCGATCACTCTCTAACAAATGCTTTGTCTCTGATCACACTTTTTATCCCTGCTGATCAAACCCATTCATTTTTGTCTGTTTTCCCCGCACTCTCTTTTTGTTCTCGGGGGCGGGAGAAGAGCAAAAAAATTGACAACGGCACAGAGAGCACAGTGAAATTTCTCTGCTGATCAACACACTCTTGTTGATCACACTCTCTTTCTCTGTGTTCACCCGGTCTGATCAGCAGCGATCATTACTCTCTCTCCCTCTCTTTCTCTGTGTGCTCTCCCGGGTCTGATCAACATCAGCAGCAATGGGCCAACTTCTTGTTTCCGGGCCCATTTATCTTTTTTGATTTGCTGTGTGTGCCGCCACAGCAGAAGACTCTGCCCCCACAACAGTGAAGCGTAGGCGGATATTTTCGCCTCTGTTGCCTTCCTTTGTTTCTCTGTGCTGTCTCTCAATTTGCCATACTCTTTTCACAAAGCCCATCATCTGTCTGGCCACTCTCTCATTTTGCCACAGACACTCCTCCTGATTATTAATGCCCATCCACCCGTCTCTTGTCCTCCCCCACCCCCCATATTCCCATCAGGCAAAATGCTGCTGCTTGCTTGCGGATAAGTAATGAATGACTCGACGGAGGTCCCTCTCATCGCCCCGCCAATTGGCAGTGGAAACTCTAAAAACAGCAGCCCACAGGGCATAAGCTCCCAAATCCATGCCCGCTGCTGCTTTCTCCGCAAATTTAGGCTATCTCCTGAGGGATTTGTTAATTGGACACAGCGACGACAGTAATGGTTCTTCCATACCCAATTAAGATGATAGTGAATAAATTTTCAAAAAAACATTTTTTATGCGACCCGTTACAATTCTTAAATTCAATAATCATATGGAAAACTAAGAAAATTTGGCAATATCCCTTAATCTTCCCAGTTCTAATCCTGCTGGAGATTGTGTCGGGGTCGTCCTTAATTGACTTTCTTGGACATTGCTTATTACGTTTTTGCGTAAAAGCTACCTATTTATTTTTATGACGGGTGTCCGAATGCCATTCCCTTGTTTCTTATATTTTGACTTCTTAAAAAATATATTAAAAAAAAACATTAATTTAATTTAAATTTTAAAACAAAAATTTTCGCATTTTTACCCATGGCACTGTTTTTTTCCAATTGTTTATTCTTTCCTTTTCTTCCAAAATGTGAAAATTGAGATGCCGAGACGGTGGGGCAACTCGACGAAATTGCCTTGTCCTAGCCCATTTTCATCCCTTTTTGCTTTTTGCGTTCGTTAATTTTAAATGAACACATTTCTGTCACATTGTGTTCGTTTTGTTGGTCCCCCCTCTCTCTCTCAGCAGGGCCAATGTGTCATGGCCAATTTTTATGGATTTTAAGGGATGCCATTCCATTAGCCATCCGTGTTTTCTAATTAGTTTTCCAATGCTTTCAAAAAGAGAAACAGAATGACCAATTTTAGTTCATACATTAAACTAAAAGCTAACAAATTGGTGGGAGTGAAGTTCTCGCTATCTGTCGGGCTGAAATTTAGGGCAATTCACTTTTTGCCGACTCAGGACGGGCAAAAATGGTTATCCGATATTTACGCCAGGACATTAGCGTCTAATTGTATGTCCAAAAGCGGGTTCAATCTTAAATTTTTCAATCGTAAATAGCCTAAACAGCAGTAGAGTTGAGAAAACATAGTCTCTTGGTTTATTAGGAACATTATTCTGTTGTTTAAATTTAATTTATTATTTTTTCAAAAATTTATTGACCATTAAATAATCGGATACACTCACTTTCTATCAATAATTTAATGGACTTTATGACTTCTAGGACTGAAAAACTTAAATTTAATCCCATTTTGAGATAAATGCACATGTTTGGACACGAGTCAATACGCACAAAAAAAAATCATTTGTGGTTTGGTTAAAGATTTTATAATATTTTTCCGTGTTTTTTTTTCTTTCATATTTAGTCAGAAATTCTTAACAAAATTCAGTAAAAAAGAAAACGACATCCTCTCTAAAAAAAAATTTCTCGACCAAGATTTTTTTAAATTATTAATTTTCTAAATATTAAAATTATAATTTATTTCATCTAACAATAAAAAAATACAATAAAAAATTTATCGGATCTTGGGGGGGGGGGGTGTCCAGCTGAGGCCACAGTTGTTGTGGTGGCGGTGGTGGTGGTTGGGGCCACGCGGCGTGCCACCGCTAAGCTCAGTCTGTGAAAGAATTCGTTGTTGTTTTATATATATGAAAACGATTTTCACAAAAAAAAAATATATATGAAGATTGACTCCTTGAAAATTTAAAAAATATATCCCCAGGCGGTGCTTTTCAGCACCGCCGGAAGCCCCATAAAATATGTTCCCTAGTTTTCAGTCAGTAAACAAAAATAATTTTCTTACAAGCAACAATGGCGCTGGTGACCTCCACCCCCGTCCCCAAAACTGCCCATTTCCATGGAAAAATATTCATTGTCTACACCAAACAGAAAAAAAAAAATTCATTTTAATGGGCCGGGAGGGATAAAGGAATGAATCAACTTTGGAAATAGTTTTGAATGTACCCCGCCCCCTTTTTTTTGAAAAAAAATTCAAAGTTTAAAAAAGCCAAAAACATATTCCATGGGGTTCATGAATTCGAAAAAGTTTCTTTTTTTTTTTTTTTTGCATTTTTTGTCTAAAATACGTTTTTGTTGAATTCAGGGTTCGTGAATTGGTTGAGATGGGTGGAAGATTCGTGATTAGCTACCTAGAAAACCCAGGAAAATTACTTCCAAACTTGAGTAAATAAATAAATTTTTGTAAAATTGTGGGTACCGAAACAGGCGCCGGCGCCACTTCCACGTCGTCGGGCTCCGCCCGCGCCCGGCAGTAGCACCACCACAGTACTGAAATGTTATATTTTACCACAACAAAATATTGTAATAGTAATTTTCTTACCACCACCAAAGATGATGGCGGCTACCAGCAACCCCCCCCCCCCCCCAAAGGGCCCCATTCCAATGCCCCCCATGTGTGTTCATTGGAGGGGGTGGGCGGCGTTGGCGTGGGCGGCGCCGGCGTGGGCGGCGTTGCTGTTGGCGCCGTGGTGGGTGTGGTGGTGGTGTCGCACGGCGGTGTGTCGCACGGTCGCCCGTAAAATTTATTCTTAATTCAAAATCATTGGTTTAATCAAAAGTAAAAAAATATATTGTTACAATTTTCCTTTTTACTTATGTTACCCCTTCAGACTCCTTCCCACAAATTTCAAAGAAAATAATCACTTTTTGAAAAAACCCAGAACATACGTGAAAAATTTTGTGTTTTTATGAGTTTTGTTAACCTAAGAAATGACCAAATACGCCTATTGGCTTTTTTTTTAATGTATAAAAAGTTTTTTTGAATCATGTACCTGGCGGCGACGCTGGTGGCGGCTCCAGCGGTGGCCACAGTTGTGGAGGTGGCGGTGGTTGTTGGGGCCGGCCTTGTGGTGGTTGGGGTCGGCGTGATGGTGGGGGTGGGCGGCGTGGCGGTGGGCGGTGTTGGTTTGGGCTTTGTTGGTGTTGGCGCCGTCGGCGTGTCGGTGGACGGCGGGCAAGGAGCCCCGAAAATTTTTCCTTAATTCAAAATCATTGTTTAACCAAAATTTAAAAATATATTGTTGAAATTTTTCTTTTTTATCTATGTTACCCCTTCAGACTCCTTCCCACAAATTTCAAAGAAAATAATCACTTTTTGCAAAAACCCAGAACATACGTGAAAAATTTGTGTTTTTATGAGTTTTGTTAACCTAACATATGACCAAATACGCCTATTGGCTTTTTTTTTAATGTATAAAAAGTTTTTTTGAATCATGTACCTGGCGGCGACGCTGGTGGTGGCTCCATCGTTGGCCACGGTTGTGGTGGTGGCGGTTGCGGCGTCCATGCTGAATGTGTTGTCGTCCGTCGTGTTCGGGCATTTGTGCTCAAAGATTTTTTTTTCTTAATTCAAACCAAATTCAAAAATATTTTGATTCTCCGCCAAGACCCGCTCACCCCAAATTTCAAAAAAAAAAAAAATTTTTTTTTAAACGTGAATTTTTTACAAATGAAAAACTTGTAAGTATACAAAATTTTTCAAATTAAAATGCCAATATTGCGAAAATTTTCTCCCCATGATCCAACTCGCGCTTTTTTAAAAGTTTTCCAACGCCGGCCCAAAAATTAGCCTAGTTTTTCATCAGATTTTTTGGAAATAACACAAAATATTCTTTCACCGATTGTTTTTTGTCTTTTCTTATTTATCGCATTTTCATCCCAATTTGAAGATTTTTGAGTTGATAATTCCATGAATGATGTGCTGCATAAGGTTAATTCAAGTCAAGCAATTCCTTTCCCTCCGTTTTTCCTCTGCAATTTATTTTTCCTTCCCTTTGTCACTTTCAATACATATTTTACTAATCATTTATGCACACACACGCACAAATGTCACACAATTTTAATTTTTTTTTTCAAAAATATTCATCTCAACGAGGCGATTGAATCCCGGTAAAATCCTACACGGCCTGATGCAAATCCCCCAAATCTCTCTATACCAGATTTTTCAAAAAGTACAGTCTCTATCTATATCAGTGGTGTGTGCCGACGCCCTCAAAAATTTTGACAATCAGAATTTCGAGCAGAAAATGTCGGAAAATCGGCATTCCGTTCCCTGACACATACATAAATAAAATTCTCAAAAGTAAAAATCAAAAATAAGCGCTGCGCACATATTAGTTATTATTATTTCATTCATTTCTATAGGTTTTCAAGTTGATTTTCCTAATTTATCCCTTAAAAGTTATTTATTTATTAATGCTTTAGAAAATTTTATTTATTTTTTAACGTTTTAGATTATTTAATTGTTTTAATTTGGTCTAAATGCCCGACGGAAAGGCGCCTCATTTCCCCCAACAGCCCGTGGCCAGGCAAAATGACGACGGCTCGCTTGAGCTTGAATGTTTTCTGGAGGCCAACCCGGTCCCGGAAATCAAATGGTTTTATGAAAACGTGAGTTACTTTCTCACAAATTTCGTCCATCAAATATTAAATTTTTTTTATTAAATTCAGAATGAACTGAAACCAACTGAACGATTTTCATTCCGATTGGACAACAGAGGGTCCGAGGCCTTTTCGGCCATTTTGCAAATAAAAGTTCTTGATTACCTTTTTTTCATTTTTTTCAAATTTTTTTCAATTTTCAGGATTTGGCGGACAGTGACGCCGGTGCCTATCGCTGTGCCATTGTGAATCCGTTCGGCAAGGGCAATGCCAACTTCAATTTGAAACTTACTGGTAATTTACAAAAAAAAAAATTTTTTTTTCATTCAAAATCCCCTAATTTGTTTTTCCTATTTTCAGGGTTCAGTTCGCCAACATTCATTGAAAAACCACAGATTTCTTCACGTGACGACGGCCGGGTGATGATCATGGAGTTCAAGGTGGAGAAATGCATTCTATAACCAAAAAATTGTAAATTTTTTTTTAGGCTAAATCCATTCTGAAACCGACTTTTGTGTGGCAAAAGGGGGACGAAATTGTGGCCGAGTCGGACCGCTACAAAATCATTCTGAAGGAGACGGGAAATCACGAGGTGACCAAAAAGAGGGGGGGGAGGAATTTTGGAAACTTTTTTTTAAATTTTGTTTTTAAGTATTACGCGGCATTGGAAATTGTGGAGCCGAAAAAGGAAAAGGACGCAGGACAATTTGTGTGTACGGCTAAAAATGAGTCGGGAAAACTGACAGCAACATTCTCAGTGAAGTTCGAAGGTCATCGAAAAAATCAAAAAAAAAAAAAAATAGGGGAAATTTAAGTAAAAAATACACCCCTCCCTCCCCCCTTAAAATTTTGATTATTTTTACTGGTCCCCGACCTCAACTTGGTTTAAAAATGTACGGATAAGGGCACCGGAAAATTGTGGGGTAGGGGTTGAATTCTGGCAATGCTATCTCTCGGTCTGATTCCTAATCCCTGGTCCCGGGTTTTTCAAAATTCTCGGCTAAATTTTAAAACTTTTTTTTTTCCTTTTAGTTCCACAAGGTGCGCCCACCTTCACACGCAAGCCGCAGATTTTGCAAAAAACATCAGACTCTGGCGACCCGGCCATTGTGTTCGACATCGGATTTCAGGTTAACCATTTTAAAGAGAAAACAAAATTTTACTTTTTGATCCTAAAAACTCGGCCAACCAAACGAACAATTGCCAATTTTTATGATGAAATTTCAGAGTGCACTACGTTATTTTTAAGAAAATTCTAGAAGATATTTTTGGAAAAATCGCTAGTTTCATTTTTTTTTTGAAATTTTTAACAAAAAATTCAAATTTTTTTTCGAGTGTAAAAGATATGTGGGCGAGTGAAAACGAACGCTTCCCAAATTTCTTGGAATGATTCCTAAATTAGTCATCTATTTTTATGCAGGCTGACCAAAACCCGGAAGTGATTTGGCTGAACCCGAAGGGCAAGAAAATGAAGGAGTCCAGCAGAATCAAGTTCGGGTTGACGCCGGACGGCGGCGCCAACACTTACACCGCTCAATTGGAGTTGAAGGTGAATGAATGAAAAAAAACTTTGGATATAATTCGAATTTTCCGACTTTTTTTACTAAAATTTCAAATATTTTTTTTTTTGCAGAATTATAAGGCAAAGGACAGCGGGACGTACACGTGCAACATCAAAAATGACGCGGGAGAGGCGAATGTGGAGCTGACACTGAACATCGAGGGTCAGTTTAAGCGCATTTTTTAAATGACTAATGACACAACAATTAATTACCGGTGTGTTTGGGAGTGAAATGAGTGAAAATGCTTTATTTAATACCAAAACACCCCGAAGGGTGAATCCCCAGACTCAAAAAATTTCAACAAAAAAAAATTACCACGTTTTTCTTAAAATTTTCGTTTCTGATAACTCACTAATACATGCGCGGTTTGAAGTTTTTAAAACCCATTGAACCATTCTTCCCCAATCTCGCAAAGTGTTGATCAATCCCCTACTGGAAAATCAAACCCTGCTAATTAATTTGATCATTTCTCGCAATCGCTTCCAGCCCCTTTTTTTGTTTTATTAAATTTTTGCCAATTGCCCATTTAAAAACAGCATTTTTTTGTTGGTTATTTTTACTAAACCGAAATTTATCTATTTGAACTTTACGATAATTTTTTAAATTTGGTGAAATTTTACTGCAATTCTTTCTCTTCTAGCAGTACTTTACTTTTTTGTAATTTTGGGCAAAAAAAAGTCTTGCATTCCTAAAACCAATTTTTTTTTAATTTCTACCCCTGAAATAAAAAAAAAACGGATTTCCGCAATTTTAGACGACGAGGTCAAGCAATAAGCCAGAGGGAACAGAAGAGCGCGCAAACTCTATGCAGTGTTTAAAATGGTGCTGTGTGAATGCTGTTGTTTTACAATATTCATCATATTATTTTATTTTATGTGTATGCCGTGTGAGTGTGTGTTGGTTGCTCTCTCATATTCTTTTATCATCATATCTCTTCTTCTATTAGATTTGAATTTCAAAATGATAATTAATTTATTTTATTGTGCAAATTTGCTGATCGAATAATTATTGCATAATACATACATACAATAACATAACAAATCTATTTTATTTAAATCCCGATTCAATTAAAATAATTTGTTTGCGATTAATCCAATTGGCACATTTCTAGAATTTTTTAATGGGCCCAATGAAAAACCATAGGTGAACTCTTATTAGTTGGTAATTTTCGATCGAAAATCACATTTAGTCACTGTATAAATAACAAATCTATGATCAGCAACGACCCTTTAAACATAAAAAATTAAAAATCCAAAAGGGTCGCCTTAAAAATCAAAATGGTCGCTTCTATGGTTTTTCTTCGGGTCCATTAAACCAGGGTGCCTTAATTATGACTAATTTGATGCACCGAAATTCTAACCATTTGTATTTAAAATTTGACAAAAAACAATTTTTTTTTTTTCTTGTTAGGACCATTGGACGATGCTGGCGACGACGAAAGTCAAGCCTAAGGAGTAAATGGGAAAATGGAGAATTTTGTTGAACGATGCCGAGAAAAAATTTCTTGAAAAAAAAATCTGTTTTTTATCATGAATCCAACCTAAGGCATTTACACATACATTTAATATTTTGTGCCCAAGATAAATTTTTCTTTCTCATCCATTGGGCATTCAAATTTATCTTAAAAATCGCCCCGGGGTGATAATAATTAAATAATCCGGTATTCATTTGTGATGAGCAAAAAATCAAATACAACAACACATAAATAGAAACGTCCAACAAATATGTCATATAATCTCATCAATCCCAATCAATTCACTTTTTTTTTTGCTGTCGCTGATCACTGATCACCACTCGGCCCGGGCAATCCGTCGAAAATACTGAAAAAAATAAATAAAATGAGAAAATTACCAAATTTTTAAATCGTTCACCCATTGTTGTTGACTCCGTCGTCTCCGATGCAAATCCAAATTTTACTGTTCTTTTGTCCTCGAATCACTTCATCAATTTCCATCATCCATTTTTCATCGTCTGCTGCTGCAATTGAACAACGGATCAGCTTAAAAACATTCACAAATTTTTTTGACAGTCTCAATTTCTCTTGAGTGAATTCGTTGGTCTGTTCAAATGGCAAAACGTGAGGAAACGGAAAGGAATACGGAAACACAACGCAAATGCTGAAAGAAACAGGAGAAGAAGCGATGGAAAATGCCTAAAAAGCAAAAAAAAAAATTAAAAAAAAATAGGGAAAAAACGAATTAAAATTAGGGTAGGTCGGGACCGGAGCCAAAACACGGACAACTGAGTGCCAAAGTCCAAGTTTTGACCGGGACCCGAAAATTCCCGGGTTTTTTCCCGGTTTTCTCAGCCAAAAAATCCCGGGTTTTCAGGGTGCACCCCAAAATATCGCCGCCGAAATATCGCCGGTCAAAATATCGCCGAGACAAAATATAGCCGCCGAAATATCGCCGAGACAAAATATCGCCGCAAAAATTTCAAAAGAAAATTTTTCAAAAAACTTAGAAATTTCCATGAAAAAAAATCTTTTGAAATTTTTTTATAGAAAATTTCCTGAAAAATCATTGAAAAATTTTTTTAGTAAATTTTTCAAAATTTTTTTTTCAAATTTTCTTACTAAGAAATTTCCTAAGAATTTTTTTTTTATGAAAAATTTCTAGGTTTGAAAAAAAATTTTAATTTCTGCGGCGATATTTTGTCTCGGCAATATTTCGACCGGCGATATTTCGGCGGCGATATTTTGTCCCGTTCCGGTTTTTCAACCCGAAAAGTCCAGGTCCCGGTTTACCTCAAATTTCCCGGTCCCGACCTACCCTAATTAAAATAATTGATAGGTAATTACCGCTTTGATTTGTTCCATTGTTGCCAACCATTGGTCAACCGATGCACTCACAATGGTGACAAGCAGCAGTTTCGGCAAATTGTCATGGCGTGGTGAGAACAGCCATTTGGCCACCGCTTGGCCATCCGACGACGCATTGGCAGCAATGTCGTCGTCGTCGTCGGCGGGCGGAAATGTGGGCAAAATGTCGCCAATGAAACCGACAAAACGAAGGGATGGAAAGTTGAAGAGAATGGACGGGCCGCCCAATTGGCGCATTTGAGCAAAAGTGTTGGTGTTGAAATACATCACACGAATGGTGTCATTGAGCAGTGTCCAAATGTTGAGCACAACGCATTCCGGAATGTGAATGCTTGCAGTGGAAAGGTCAAATTTTGTTTCACATTTGCTGAAAAAACGGGCAAAACGGCGAAGGAAAGTGAGCACATTGGGGTCGAAGAAGCTGAAAAAAACAGAGGAGGGCACGTGTTTGATGGCACAAATCAATTTACAAATTCGGCAATCCTGGAGAATGGGGGTTTCTAATTCGAACCCCGGACCCGAATTCGAACAAAAAAAAATTTTTTTTTTCAAAAATACACGTTAAAATCGACCAAATTTTCGAGAAAATTGCGTATTTTCTATTCAATTAAATAATTGGAGCATTGTTTTGCATCAAAATAAATAGTTGTCAAATTAACTCGAAGCTTTTCCACAGAAAACTGCATATTTTGAAAAAAATTCCAAGTTTTTTGTTCGAATTCGGGTCAGGGGTTCTGAATTGGGTTCAGATTCGTGACCAGCGCTCTCGAAAAAGCCTGGAAACTGATTTTGAGCAGAAATTAAAAAAAACTTTGAAAATAGAAATCCCCATTCTTCAGGATTGCCACAAATTCAATCAATTTTTACTCGATCTCAATGCTTCCGAATCCGAGAAATTTCAGCGGCAACGCATTTTGTGGGATTGGCAATTCTTTTCCAACGGAATTGACAATTGCCATTTGCTTTGCGCCATTCTCGCCAATTTTGCATCGAATTTCCAATTTGTCCAATGTCCATTTGCGCGTTTTGAAGTGTTCGTCCACGCGTCGGTCAAATCGGCGACTGATCATCGCAATGCCAAGGCCAAGCTGAGAACGTGGAAGCAAATGGAACACCTCCAGCCAACAGTCGGCAGAGATGAAGCTGAAAAGGGAAAAGCATACCATGGAAATTAAATTCAAATTTAGAATAATTACATCGCTTTTTTCATTTCTTTCTCCGCTTCCTTTGGATTGTGCGACATTTTTTGGATAAAAAACAAAATTTAAAATAAGTGAACTGAAAATAAGTTATCATACATATACATATGTTATGTGCAGGGATGCGATTTTTAGGCTCTAAACGGCCAAAAATATGTATATTCAGGGTGACCAAGTTTTTTTTTTTCTTCGAAATTCAGGATAAAGAACACTAAAATTCAGATTTATACCCCAACATTCAGATTTTTTGCAAAACAAGGGGTAAGCGGCCAATTTTCCAATTTTGTGAAATGAAGGGGTCCGGCCGGTCCGGCCATGTAAATCTATGACCTTTTTTTTTTTGCTTTCAGAACCGCTTTTTTCGCGGCGCGTTTTCAAAAACTTTTGGTGAAAAATTTTTGTGATTTTTAATGCGGTTTGTTAAAAGATTTTATGACTATATTTTGCGCTTTTAAGCCAATATTTTATGGAAGAATGGATCGATCCCAATAAAATATGACGAAATAAAAAAAGATTGTTTATAAAATGCTAAAATTTGGTGAAATGTTATGTTTTATAAAAATTTTCCCTTTCAATAAATTTACATTAAAGCCCGGTAAAAAAATTTCCAGTTATTTATATGATTTTCCGAACATGGTTATTGTATAAAAATGATCCCTTTTCGAACCTTTCCGGTTATTTATATAAAAACGATCTTTTTTAAGCATTTTCCGGTTAATTACATGATTTCCGAACATTTACGGTTATTTGTAAAAAATATGATTTTTCCTAACACTTTCCGGTTATTTAAAAATATGATTTTTTACGAACATTTCAGGTTAATTACTTGATTTTCCTAACATTTACGGTTAAAAAAATATGATTTTTCCGAACATTTTCCGGTTATTGTATAAAAATGATCCCATTTCGAACCTTTTCGGTTATCTATGTAAAAATGATCTTTTCGAGCATTTCCGGTTAATTACTTGATTTTCCTAACATTTACGGTTATTTGTAAAAAAATATGATTTTCCGAACATTTTCCGGTTATTGTATAAAAATGATCCCATTTCGAACCTTTTCGGTTATCTATGTAAAAATGATCTTTTCGAGCATTTCCGGTTAATTACTTGATTTTCCTAACATTTACGGTTATTTGTAAAAAAATTATGATTTTACGATCATTTCCGGTTATTTATATAAAAATGATCCTTTTTTTGAGCATTTTCCGGTTATTTACATGATTTTCCGAACATTTTTCCGGTTATTGTATAAAAATGATTTTTTTCCAATGTTTCCGGTTATTGTATAAAAATGATCCCATTTCGGACCTTTTCGGTTATCTATGTAAAATGACTCTTTTCGAGCATTTCCGGTTAATTACTTGATTTCTAACATTTACGGTTATTTGTAAAAAAAATTATGATTTTTTACGATCATTTCCGGTTATTTATATAAAACGATCTTTTTTAAGCATTTTCCGGTTAATTACATGATTTCCGAACATTTACGGTTATTTGTAAAAAATATGATTTTTCCTAACACTTTCCGGTTATTAAAAAATATGGGTAAATATCCATCATAGGTCCCAGAGTCAAAATCGCATAAAAACACTTTTATAGGTTTTCTTAGGTGCTGAAAACGCCTAAATCGTCAAAAAAATTGCGCGGCAAAGCGTTTAAACCGGTTTTTGAACCGGTTTAAATCACGAAAATTTGAGTGAAAAAGGAGGCACCTGACCTTTTAAAACGGTCAAAATCACACAAATTTGGTATCATTCGAAAGCTCTTAACGAGCTAAGTCTAAAAAACAAGGTATAAATTCGAACCGACGCCATCTGAACACTGGGACAACTGAGTCCCAGTGAAAATGGACACTTCAGTACCAAAAAATAATAACGGTAAATAACAATTTAAAAGCAAAATTTCGCAAAAGGGAGCATGCGAAGACGGAGCAAGTAGTGGGGCGAGACGGAGGGCGGAGGAAAAAGTCTGACGAGCGCCACAGGCGGTTGACTGCGGGGGCCCGAAGGGCCCCCGCCAATCAGTCAACCGCCTGCGGATCACGCGCGGACTTCTTCCGTAGCCCGTAGTCTCGCCCCACCTACTGGCCGCCGTAGTCGAGTGTGCGGCGGTTTTTTAGCGCAATAAGCTAAATTAAACTTTTATATTTGACGTTCTTTTCCCATTTTGTTGACTACTGGTTTAAAAATAGTTTTAACGATTTTGAGGACCCATAACATGCGTCGGTTCGACTTCATTCCCTGATTTTTAGACTTAGCTCGTTAAGAGCTTTCGAATGATACCAAATTTGTTTAAAATTTTTATTTAAAATTGATTTTTGGCTGATTTTTGAGGCAAATTTTCGTGATTTAAACCAGTTCAAAAACCGGTTTAAACGCTTTGCCGCGCAGTTTTTTTGACGGTTTAGGCGTTTTCAGCACCTAAGAAAACCTATATAAGTGTTTTTATGCGATTTTGAGTCTGGGACCTATGATGGATATTTTCCAAAATATGATTTTTTACGAACATTTCAGGTTAATTACTTGATTTTCCTAACATTTACGGTTATTTGTAAAAAAATATGATTTTCCGAACATTTTCCGGTTATTGTATAAAAATGGTCCCATTTCGAACCTTTTCGGTTATCTATGTAAAAATGATCATTTCGAGCATTTCCGGTTAATTACTTGATTTTCCTAACATTTACGGTTATTTGTAAAAAAATATGATTTTTCCGAACATTTTCCGGTTATTGTATAAAATGATCCCATTTCGAACCTTTTCGGTTATCTATGTAAAAATGATCTTTTCGAGCATTTCCGGTTAATTACTTGATTTTCCTAACATTTACGGTTATTTGTAAAAAATATGATTTTCCGAACATTTTCCGGTTATTGTATAAAAATGATCCCATTTCGAACCTTTTCCGGTTATCTATGTAAAAATGATCTTTTCGAGCATTTCCGGTTAATTACTTGATTTTCCTAACATTTACGGTTATTTGTTAAAAAATATGATTTTCCGAACATTTTCCGGTTATTGTATAAAAATGATCCCATTTCGAACCTTTCCGGTTATCTATGTAAAAATGATCTTTTCGAGCATTTCCGGTTAATTACTTGATTTTCCTAACATTTACGGTTATTTGTAAAAAAAATTATGATTTTTTACGATCATTTCCGGTTATTTATATAAAAACGATCTTTTTTAAGCATTTTCCGGTTAATTACATGATTTCCGAACATTTACGGTTATTTGTAAAAATATGATTTTTCCTAACACTTTCCGGTTATTTAAAAAATATGATTTTTTACGAACATTTCAGGTTAATTACTTGATTTTCCTAACATTTACGGTTATTTGTAAAAAAATATGATTTTCCGAACATTTTCCGGTTATTGTATAAAAATGGTCCCATTTCGAACCTTTTCGGTTATCTATGTAAAAATGATCATTTCGAGCATTTCCGGTTAATTACTTGATTTTCCTAACATTTACGGTTATTTGTAAAAAATATGATTTTTCCGAACATTTTCCGGTTATTGTATAAAAATGATCCCTTTTCGAACCTTTCCGGTTATCTATGTAAAAATGATCTTTTTGAGCATTTCCGGTTATTTACATGATTTTCCTAACATTTACGGTTATTTGTGAAAAAATATGATTTTCCGAACATTTTCCGGTTATTGTATAAAAATGATCCCTTTTCGAACCTTTCCGGTTATCTATGTAAAATGATCTTTTTGAGCATTTCCGGTTATTTACATGATTTTCCTAACATTTACGGTTATTTGTTAAAAAATATGATTTTTCCGAACATTTTCCGGTTATTGTATAAAAATGATCCCTTTTCGAACCTTTCCGGTTATCTATGTAAAAATGATCTTTCGAGCATTTCCGGTTAATTACTTGATTTTCCTAACATTTACGGTTATTTGTAAAAAAATATTATTTTCCGAACATTTTCCGGTTATTGTATAAAAATGATCCCATTTCGAACCTTTTCGGTTATCTATGTAAAAATGATCTTTTCGAGCATTTCCGGTTAATTACTTGATTTTTCCTAACATTTACGGTTATTTGTAAAAAAAATTATGATTTTTTACGATCATTTCCGGTTATTTATATAAAAATGATCCTTTTTTTGAGCATTTTCCGGTTATTTACATGATTTTCCGAACATTTTTCCGGCTATTGTATAAAAATGATTTTTTTTCCAATGTTTCCGGTTATTGTATAAAAATGATCCCATTTCGGACCTTTCCGGGTATTTATATAAAAATGATTTTTTTAAGCATTTTCCGGTTATTTAAATGATTTCCCAAATATTTACGGTTTTTTATAAAAAATTATGATTTTCAGAGCGTTTACGGTTATTTGTAAAAAAATTAGGATTTTTCTGAATTTACGGTTATTTGAAAATTATGATTTTTATTTTTACGAACATATCCGGTTATTTAAAAAATGATCCTTTTTTGAGCATTTCCGGTTATTTACATGATTTTACAAACATTTATGGTTATTTGTAAAAAAAATAATGGTTTTCCGAACATTTCCGGTTATTGTATAAAAATGATCTTTTTTCGAACATTTCCGGTTATTTTTATAAAAATGATCCTTTTTAAGCATTTTCCGTTTATTTACATGATTTTCCAAACATTTACGGTTATTTTTTTAAAAATTATGATTTTTCCGAACATTTTCCGGTTATTTATATAAAAATGATCCTTTTTTCGACTAAGGGCTATCAAAAGATCTCAAAATGTTTGCACTTTAATAGCCCTCTTCTTCTCCTCCTCTTCTCCCAAACGTCGTGCTAGGCGGTGCATCTATTTGCTCTTCGCCTTGGTCAGTTGAATTGTGTTGCGAGAGGAGGGATTATATAAAATGGGGGCAGCTGTCACATCCATTAGTAGCTCCATTTGCATTCCTACCATAATTATTTGCTCTCTTCATTCAACTAATTTGAGATCTTGCGATTATATTTATCTGCTGGTTGAGCTTGGTCGCCTACTATTTAAGGTCATTCCTTTAGTCATTGCTTTCCATGACAAACATTTTCCTCTTAGAAAAGACTTCCAGTTTTTTAAATAAATCCAAATCTTAACTCAAAAGCTGTTAAACCCAAAATATTAAACAATTAATTATTTAAAGAAATAAAAAGCAAAATATTAATTTTTAATACTTTCCTAAACAACTTATAAGTAAAAAAATTCGGCGAAAATAAGAATTTAGGGATCGCGATAAAGATTAAACATTTCTAAAATTCCAAACCCCTTACTCAAATTCGAACAAAAATTTCGAAAAGTCCAAATTTTCATGTATTTTTAGTTTTTGTGTATTAAATAATATTGAAACTGGAGACCGGAAATTTCAAATTTGCGGATAGGGATTGGAATTCAAAATGCTGCGGGAACAAGATTTTTTGCAGGACGGGACCCCGCGGGATTATTCCCGCAATTCCCAAAAATGCGGGATTGCGGACTGGGATCCCGCAAAATCCCGCGCGGGATTCCGTCCCGCACCGGTCTCTAATTGAAACTTCCCACAAGCGTTTCTACTAAAATGTCGGACTTCTGGAGTACAACCAACTCAATTCTTTCCTCACTTTTGTCAACCTCCGTGGCTTTTGTCATGTCATCCAGCCACCGACGCGATCTTGAGGCCTACAGCAAGGTGAGATTACAATATATGGAACCGCCCGTTTTGGTGCGGACACTTTAAAATTTGTCACTTTTTTTCATAATGAATTCCAATTAAAATTTTAAACAAAATGGACATCAAATTCTGACTTTTTCATATTTTTCGAGCCCAAACTTATTTGTCAATGTTCAATCACTAAGTGATTGCTTAATGTACCGCGCTGTCCGCGCAAAACCGACCCCGACTCTACAGTATGGCTTCTGGACTAGTCAGCTGAGGACAACTCAGCTCGGTTTAGCTTAGTTGGGCCGGCACGTTTGGGCCCCAGAATTTTTTGGCTATAACTTTTTTCATTGTTGACCAAATCTAAGAATCTTGGTATATTTGAAGCTTTACATGTTTCTAAGCTATTTTTAAGGTAATGCTTCGTGATTAGGGCATGTGAAGAGCCTTCGAGTGATACAAAGAATGTTGGATTTGGATAATAAATAAAAAAGCTATAGTGGAAAAACATGCTGGGCCAAACCGTGCCAGCCCAATTGACAATGAGCGGTTCCGACTCAGCTGACTAATAACTCAGCTGATCAGAGAGTATTCGGCTGATGGACAACTCAGCCGTACTAATATAAAATTACAAAAGCCTCGCCTAAAGCTTAGACCTAAGCCTAAGCCATTTTGCCTTTGTACGAGTTGTCTGTGTACAAGTTGCCAGTGGAACCTGAAGACACTGTTAAATTAAAAAATTAATTTTTTATTCTTAATTAAAATTAAAAAAATATTTATAATTTTTTTATATTTTTAATTAATTATTTTTCAATTTTATAATTTTTGTGAATTCTCGTAAAGCTGAGTTGTCCTCGACTGAATTGTCTGGGCTGAGTTGTCCAAGACTTATCCTTACGCGTACAGTATGTCCCTAGGTGACCAAACTATAAATATGGTTTATTAGGGAAGCTCCACTCTTAAGCGGTTGGGCCCGCGCATCTTCACGGCCGTTGACCTAACTGTTGCTGTTCCACTCGGTTATGCCGCCTACCGAGTCTATAAAAACGGAGGAGGTAGATTTAAGGATATTAAGTCAATTATTGTGTAATTCTGTGCCCATTGATTGGTTATCCTTATTAGCGTGAGACTATAAAAAAACTTATTAATATTTAAAATTTGTGGCCAAAAATATATTTAAAAATTAATTTTTGGCCAAATTTGTTAAAACTTGATTAATTTTTAAAATTTGCCCGGCTAATTGAGCACTTCAAAAGCACCCAATCTGAGTAAGGACCAGGGCTGGACGTAACTGGATTTGCAATTGCGGAAATCCGTAATTACGGCGATTTTTTCAGTTACGGCCATCCGTAATCCGTCATTACGGAGGTACAAAAAAGGCCGTAATTTGGCATGATCCGTAATCCGTAATTTCAAAAAAATTTTAATTAAAAAATCAAATCCAATCTAAAAATTGGTTAAGATCAGAATAAAAGCTTTGCATGATTGGAGGACATTTCCTCATTTCCCCTTCGCTAGCCTCCCCCCCCCCCTTTATGTATGCTAATAATACTACAAGTTACCAAGAATAAGTCAGATGAAACCGAAATATGGGTAGTCTTTTAATAAAAATAGCTAAATTCATTTTATAAAAAATAATCTTGCGAGAAGTCGCCTCGAAAAACAATCTAAAAAAGCCAGTTACGGATCAAAATTACGGAAAAATCCCTGCTCCGTAACTCCAAACCCCGTAGTTTCCGTAATTACGTCCAGCTAAGGTCGCACCCATTCGTATAGGCGGATTCGTACGTACATAAGTGTCCCGATTCAAAATGTACAGCAAAAAAAACAAAAATAAATTTGTTATTGCTATTTTCAACTAAAACTACTTTAGGCTTCGGAAATACAGACACTGCCATGGCTCTTAGCTGTTACGGATTGAACATGTTCACCTGTCTCGCTACCACCTTCAACTCGAAAAAGATTGGAAATTTTGAGGTCGATTCCTTTCAGCATAATTCGTTTTAGTATCAATTCTGAACTTATGTGATGGCCAACGTTTTGGATTCCATTAATTTGCCCTTTTAAAGCAAAAAATGAGTCTAAGCAAAAAATAAATTGTTTGCAACTTTGTGCCAATTTTTAAAGAAAAATAAGGGTTTTGAGGGTTCAGCGGCAAAAAATTGGAAGTTTTGAACATAGACCTATTGCCGAAACTCCCATTGATTCGAAATGCTGTCTTTTTGACAAGAAACACAATAAAAAAGCTGTTTCTTACCGACTTCGTTTGAAAATTAAAAAACAAAAAAAAGAAAAAGTTAATGATTATTCATGAAATAATTCCAAAAATTTAACTTTTTTTTCCGTAAAATTGACATTTTTCAGTTCATATGCCAAAATTCTGGTTTCCAAGTACAATCTTGGAAATAAGTACAATTAAAATTTCCAAGCATAAAAGCCAAGCACGTACTTTGCATCCAAGTACGAATGGGAGCCCTGATATACATACAAATGTAAATTTAGGTTATGGTCTATAGCTACATATACGGCACAGCTGTATCTACAGCCTTAGCTTTCTACAAAATTGATGAAGTGGCCAGTTTCTGTGTAGTTCCTTATGCCGTGTGGACCGGATTATACTGTCTGCTCGTGAATTATTTCTACGACAAACAGAAGCAGAACAAAGAGGAATAATGAATTTGCACAGAAGGAAAATGATGAATGACAAAAATTAATTTTGTATTATTAGAACAAGTACCTCTACCTGTTTTATCATAAACATTTGTAATCGATCGATCGACCCATTCATGGAGGATAAAGATGAAAAAAATTGCAATAGTCGTTTAGCGCCGACGTTTCGGCGCCAGGCTCATTTCGGCACCAAGCCGCGAATTATAGCGCTTCTTTTCCTATCACTATGTATCATTTACAAATAACTGTATTTATATTTATTTTATTATTCCAAAATTCAGCCATTCCGAATACGGCGGCAGCTCGTCCCTCCCCCCCCCCGCCCATCGCCGTTTGCAATTTAAATTAAAAAATTAAAAAAATGATATTGTAAAAATTTATGATTTTTTCGAACATTTGCAATTATTTGTAAAAATTTATGCTTTTTTCGAACATTTGCAATTATTTGTAAAATTTATGATTTTTTCGAACATTTTCGGTTATTTGTAAAAGAGAATTTACAGAAAACAGTAATTTTACAGCAGCGCTACAAATTGAATTAATGCCTTTAAAATTTATCATTTTCATTTCTATTGACAAAATTATCATAAAATGATTAAAATAAGTTAAAAAATGCATTATCACTGTCAATTAGATACTTTTAATTTTTCCAAAGCAATTAATTAATTTTTTCAAACATTTGTTTTGTTGTTTAAAATAAATTTCAAAATAGCCAGGTACAGGCGTGGATCCAGGCCGTGACAAGCCTGGATTTTTTCCTGGACCTAGATTTTTTTGTCCAGGCTTTTTTTCAAAAATTTCTTAAACTCATGTCAATCAATGAGTCAGTGCTCCGCACGTTCACGCGATTGTCCCCATGAGTGCAACTCGTCGCGCAGGGCAGGCTCAATGTGTCGCAGTTGTACACGCGCTTGGTCCATGTCGGCCGCCTGCGTGAGCTGTCGCAGCGCGGCACGCGCACGCGGCGACAAATTGTGCAGTTGGCGTTCCCGGCTTTGAATTCGTCTTGAAAATTTTCCATGAAATTTTTTTAATTATATGTTTAATTAATATGTAGGACAGGACATTTAGGCAAGAAAATTTTCAAATATGCACCAAAATAGACATTAAAAAGGCGAAAAAGGTAAAAATTAACATTTTTGATTAAAAAAATTCAAAATAATTTATATTATTATTATTTAAGCCAAATTTATTTGGATTATTTTTGGCATTTTGCGAGCCATTTTTTATTTTCGAGGAGAAGGAGATCCTTTTTTTTTTTGCCATTTGTCAGCCAATTTTTTATTTTCGAGAAGAGGAAATGGTTTCTTGTGAAAATTTTCAGTTTAAGGAGATGGTTTTTGAAGAATTTACTAAATTTTCCCTCTCCCGGCCTAACAAATTTGAAAACGCCGGCGGGCAGAAAGAGCATGCCACCAAAAATCTCATTTTGCCGACTGAGTGCCAACCGGGATTTTCATTATAATTTTGCTTAAATCGAAATCCCCCTGATTCTAATAGGAAGTCAGCAGAAAAAAGGGGGCGGGGCCTCAATTAATTAATTAATTTTCCCGCACTTTCTCCGAATTGTTGACCATCGATTAAATTGGTCCAATTGGCGGGCATTCAAATATGAGACAGCCAACAGATGGAGCTGATTAATTGATTATTAATTAATAATTAATTGTTTTAAATTTCGCTGTCCCCCCACTTCTTCCATGCGTCTGCCCTCGCTGGGAATGTCCGCGTCATCCATCACTTCCATGAACACCTTTATCGGCCAAATGATGATTAATAATAGCGTGTGATTAATGGATGCACAATTCCCCCCCCCCCCCACCGCCTTTTTATAACAAAATTTCAAGAATTATTTAAATGTTTTTCAAAGATTACTTGAAATTTTCTCTTAAAAAATTTTCTAAAATTTTTAAGTTAGCATTTTTTTTGAAATAATGAGATTTTTTGAGAGAATTGTTATTTTAAATTTTTCAAAAATGTTTTATTTTCCGACCCACCTCCACAACTTCTGGGCTCGATTCTTGAAGAAAAGGAAGACGCTTTACAAATTCAATTTGGCCGCCGGCATCTTTTGCCTATTTTAAATGAAAATTGAATATATTTTGCCAATTTTAAATCGAAATTTTGAAAAATTTAAGTTTCGCCTCAAGGGGCCAATCAATTCAAATTTTCGCCGTCACACCTTTCCTTGAGTTTGTTGATGACCTTCTTCTATGTTGCTGGCCTCATAATCTTTTGCAATTTTATGTTTCTGATCATTTTGTACATCATCAAAATTAGACCTTAAAATCAATTATTTTTTGACAAATTTTTTGGGACAAACCGAAATTTTCCGGGAATTTTTGCCTCTTCAAGATATTCATAGTCATAATCAACAGAATGCAATGAAGGAAATTTCCGCAATCGTTGTGGCTTATCATCGGAGAATGATCTTAAAAAATTGCAAAATTTAAATTAAATTTAATAAAAATATTTGAATTACCGTATTCCTTCTATTCTAACCCCTTAATTTGAGGGGGTTTAAAATAAAGCCCCCCCCCCCCTCCCCCAAAGCATCCCCTCAAATAAAAAACATTCCGAGGACAATTGAAAAAATAAACCCTCCCCTTAAAATAACCCCCGAGGCTCTATTAGAAGAAATACGGTAAGCCACCAAATGTCACACATTTGGGCATCAAGATCATCTTTAGTTGGTGACTCTTGGACTGATGATGCTTCATGGTCATTTGTAAGCGAATCATTGACAAAAAGCGAACGCAAAGGCCCACTTGGAATCGAATGGGCATCCTTAAGCAGCAAATTAATTAGTAGCAATTAGCAATAATAGTAATTTGCTAGTTTACCAAGCTTGCCAATCTGATTCTTGGTAAGGTCTCGTCTCTGACAGTTGTTGCCTCCGGCAACAATTTGGCCAAATGTTTCGTGCCGCTTTTGTTGCCCGTCCCGTGCGATTCCAATTCCTTGTCGAACATTGCCAACACGGTCAGAATGTCTTCCGTGATGGTATGCTCCTTCTCACAACGATTGCCTGGCACATAGTCACGCCTATGACAAAAAAAACCGAATTTTCGTGATATTTCTCGGCTTTTGCCACCTTAAAATCCCTAAAAATTAAAAAAAAAATTCTTTTTTATAATATTTAGAAAACTCCCAATCAAATATTTAAAATATTTTTTGCCTCAAGAAATTTTTAATATTTTTAGTAAAAATGCCATTTTTTTTGGGGGGGGGGGAAAGTTTTGGAGAAAAAGGAGTGAATTAATAATAAATTCACCATATTGAACGAATTTCGTCCTGTGCAAAATCGGGCAACTGGTCAAGGTTGGCAGGCAGTCCGCACTTTTTATCCTTCAATAACAATAATTATGCACCAAAAGATTGGGATTTAAATTGTGTTCTTTATTTAATACAATAATTTTCTCTTACAGGTGCTGTTGCAATGTGTACTGTACATAGACACAAATACAGTAACTTTATATACAATAGTAACATTCGTGTTGAGGAAGGTGTTAAAATCAAAATTCGCAAAAATATATAGAAAATGAATTTCAAATAATTTAAAAATTGAAATTTTTATTTCTTTATTTTTATTATTAAATTTAAAAAATTTAATTTAATTTTTTAATCTAAACGTATATATGACAAATAACAGGAAAAAAGAGGGAAAAGAAAAGGCACCAACTAAAGTGGACAAGTCCGATTCTACAAATCTCCAGCAGGACAATTATAGCTGAAGCTCTGCTGAACAACGACAAATTATTCACTCACTCATCAATTAAAAAGACAGGCACATAATTAGTTAATTACCCCGTGAGGACGGTCATTCAGCTGAAAAGCGCTGTGCTAATGATGATGGTGAAGAAAAAAGTATACCTATACTCTTAAGCACAGGGGCAAAATTAGCATGGGGACATTTGAAAAAAAAATAATAATTTCCGGAATTACTGCTGAATAATTAATATTTGAATTAGATTGTGAATTACAAAATTTGTTTGTCGCCTCGGTCATTTCGAATTTAGTTATGCAAATATTTTTATTTTCATACCCAATATAATTGTATAAAAAAAAAACAGTGTCTTTAGCGGATCAGAAAAAAGTGAGTTAAAAAAAAGTAAAGAAAATGAATGATTGGAAAAAACAACACCGGCAGACAGAAAAAGACGGAATTAGAGGGACGGACCGACCGCCGCAACTTGTAACAACAAACGGCACAGAGAGAGACAGAGGAAAGAGAAGAAAGATGGGGCACGGCCAGGGCTGGCCCTGATTGGATTTCCAATCACCGAAATCCGTGATCCGTTATCACGGGAATTCAAAAAAATCCTTGACCCGTGATCACGGCACCCCAAAAACCCGTGATCCGTGATCACGGCCAGCCCTGGGGGCACGGCACAACAAAATATTGCAATTTTGTAGGAAAAACTATTTTATTTTAATTTTTTTTTTAATTTCCTTGTCACGAGGGGAGGCGTCTAAAAAAGTGTAAAAATATGATTAATACCTAACAATTGGTTGGTTGTCACACAATAGGCCTAATTAAGGACCCCCCCCCCTCCCTTTTTTTTTTGTAGAGGGAGGAGGGAGTCATGGATAAATGAGATAATACAATCAATACATTGAACATAGACGGTTGGGGATTTGGTAATGATTGAAAATATGTATGGAACAGCAGAATACGTATATTTAAATGGCGTTCAGTTTAGACGGGACAGAATAAAAATGAAGGAGCGATAATTAAACAAAACTTTAAATTGAATGAATGATTTTTAAACGTACCTAATTTACACATTTGTCGTGTCAAACATGGTTTATTCGACCACTAAATTTGATGTTCTGCTTGATGGAGCGGTTGATTTTGGGCTTGGCAAAACTAAAAAAAAATAAACAGGACCCATTTCGAATATGGGTATGATTTTTGAGGCCCCAAAGGGCCGGAGAATTTAATTGTTGGCACATTTTTATCCAATAATTCAGACAGATTTGAAAACCAATGCCACAAAGCTCAAAACAAATGGAATCAGTCCTTTATAATTACATTTTGTGATTGATTGAATTTGTATGTTCTTTGTCAAGAAAAGAATGAATAATTTCCATCCACAACGATAAACACACATAAAATTCAAAGTCCAATAGAATAAATTGGGGGATAATTAATCATATCATCATCTCATAATCAAATCATCATCATCATATCATCCTCGTCCTCATACATATGTTGTTTAGTAAATAAAACAAAAGTGTGTTGTATCAATAAATGGATATAAAATTTCACGAAATTTTCGAGAGACTAAAATGATGTGTTGGTTCTGCAAACAAGAACATCCGTCGTTGCACCTTAAAATATAGAGGAGATGAGACTGTAAACCTTAATTTGTAATTTCTATAATTTTTAAATATTTAAAAAAAATTTTAACATTTTAATTTGTTTCCAAGATTTCCGAAACAGGTCATCCAAATCTCTCCGAGCTATCTTCCCATCCCAAAAATTATAAAGTACAAATTTTTTTTTGCTGAAAATTAAATTTAAAAAATGAAATAAAAATGCATATTTTTAGGGAAAAATATCGTAATTTTTTATTTTTTAAATAAAAAAAATAATAATAAATTGTAAGAAGAAATATCTGTTGATAAAAAACTATGTAATATATTGAAAAAAATTTTTTCAAATTAATTTCATCTGTTGGGACCTATAGTACTTAAATGCAAACCCTGTCCCGTTTACGTAAATAAATTATGCCCTTTTTTGCCCACCCGTGTTGTAGTCGTTGTGGTTGTCCTCCAGAAATGCCCTCTTTGTTGGCCTGTGTTGCGGCGGTTGAACAAATGCAGCGGCAGCAACGCCAGCGCCGGAGGCGACGACAGTCGGCGACTGTTGCTGCGGCGGCGGCGGTGGCGACGACTCCGTGCAGTAGTCGCTGGTGCTCGTCGCGTCCGTTGCGCTGGCGGCAGTGGCAGCGATGGTGGACGGTCGCGCCAACTGCAGCGTATGGGACAGCGAGCTCAACTCCTTGTCCGTCAGCAGCGAGTACAGCTTGGCAAGCTTGGCCATGTGTGCCAACACCAAACTGAAATTTTTTTTTTTTTAAATTTGTGGGGTTTGATGGTATTGCATTAAAACATATTATCTGACACTCATTTAACTAATTGCTTATCTATAACTCGGAATTTATTTCTATAACACTAGAAAAACGACTACGAAAAAAAATAAAAATTCCTTTTTAAGGGAAAAAAAATTTTTTTTTGAGGGGTTGGGGGGGGGGGGTGAAGGGTTCGAGCTGCTCTAATTACTCACCCAAATTGAAGTCTCAAATTGAGTGTGTTCAAATGCTCCCAATGCTTTGCATAGGCATGGCCCGCACAATGCCACAGCAAACGGACCATCCGCGCGCAGTGCTGCTCAAACTCAGCGGAGAAAGAGGCGCCTAAATTTTTTCCAAAATTTTTAGGGATTTTTGGGAATTTCCAATAATTTTAAAAAACCAAACCGTATTTAGTTGGAAACAGTTGCTGGTTTTTGCGCGACCCTTCACACAGTGCCATCACCGAGTCAATGTAACGCATTGCCGAATAATTGTGCCGTTTGCCCCGCTCGTCCACCCATTGCGCCCTACTGAAAAATTTTCGTTTTTTTTTGATGGGTTCGGAATAATTGGAAAAAACGCCAAATTTGCATTAAAAAAGGCATTTTTTAAGCCATTTGTGGGCCATTAGTTATTAGACCAGTATCCAGAAAAAAATGGATTTAATTTTCCAAATTTTTTGAAAAATTTCAGGTGACAGCTATCTATTAGCAGTGTCAATAATTTTTTTTTTTAGCTTTTTTGTTGGGCAGGGGCGAGGTTGATAGACAGACGGATGGTCTTTGTTTTAAAAATTCAGGGAATTTGGTATTGAAAAATCCTCTAGAAGTTCGCTTTCTCCCCCCTTTAATTATCCATATAAAATTTAAAAAAAAAAACTAACGAATTGCCCGGAAAACTCATTGTTGAGCAGCTGATCGAAGTGCACACTTCAGACAAAGTTGCACTGATACAATTGACATGTTCGAACAAAGCCAAAACTAAAAATGGGGGAAAAAATTAAGTTATATGAGTTTTGAAAATTTTTTTTACAAAACATTCCATTTACCCCCTCCCCTAAAATTTGCATTTTTTTTTTGTATGCCGGGTTGGGAAATAACAAATTTTGGGTAAAAAATAGAAAATTTCCAAAATTTTTACCATGCGATGCCAGCCATTCGTGTCGGTCCAACCCCTTGGGCAATGTGCACAATTTGTCCAACATTTGGTCGTCAACTGAGTCGGCCACGCAATTGTCCACCGATTGGACAACTTTTCGTGCCGATTGAGCAGAACCGGACTGAAAAATGGATTTTTTTTTGAAAATTTAACTGAAAATTTGCAAAATTTTCCTCGGCTGCGCCATTAGGCACCATTTTGGACGACTAATTGTAAGTTCCCTGAATTTTTGAAGAATTTGACAAAAAAATGCCATTTTTCTCCCGCGGTGTTTAAATGTTGGAAATTATGACAAAAAAAACACTTAAACTAAATGTAAGAGCTCACAAACCAAAAAAAAAAATTTTTTTTTTCTTGGGGTACCCCCGCCGAAAAATTGTGAAAATTTTGCATTTTTCGTACTTGCGAAAATGATGGAATGTGCACCGCCTTTTTCTGTCCAGACGATGTGCACGCGGACGGTCCGTTGGTGTCCGGCACGGGACACACGCCGTTGGCACGGGATTCGCCTCGCTGTGGTGCCAAGTCGCGCCCACCGGTGGCCAAATCGGCGCCCTTGCGACGGGAACGACTGAAATTATGGGAAAAATATATTTATTTACAAGTTGAAGCATTTGGGGCTTTTCTAACAATGGTAAAAGGTTAAATTAGGGCTAAAATTTTTTTTTTTTGTAATTTTGAAAAATTAAATTTTTGAAAATTTTTTGACCCCAAAACGAAAAAAATATATTTATTTGAAATTATTCTTAAAATGTTACAATCGTTCAAATAGGTTGACAAGCCAATTCGATGTTTCCAAATCGGTCTCTTTAAATTCATTTGAATTAGAATTGGTGTTTAAGTCGCAAACGGCGACCGTTGTAAAATGGCGTTTAATATTCTTTGGCATATATAAAAAAACTATCAAATATATGTTATCCGAGGGATTATCTCTTAAAAATGGGTTTAAATTAAAAATAAATTTTGAAAAAAATGACCTAAAAAGGAAGACAATCCTCAATGAAATGTAATGATTAGGGATGCGACTTTAGTGACGAAAAATCCCAAAATAGTTAACTAAAATAGTGAGTAAAAATGCCAAAATAGTGAAGAATAGTGACAAAAAGTCCGAAATAGTGACAAATAGTGACATAATTTTCAGCCACAAATTGAGCAAAAATAATTTTTTATTCACTGAATGCAGTTGCAAATGATGTAAATTTCCTTTCTAATATTTTCTTGGCAAATATTGACATTTTTAAACCAAAAATTTTGTCAAGAAAAAAAATTTGGGGGAAAAATTTTTATGAAAATTTTCCAATTCTTAATGGTATTTTTTGAAAAAAAAATTTAGGCGATTCTTAGGGGTGCATTTTTTTGAAATTTTTTTGGTCGATTCTTAGGGGTGTATTTTTTGGTTTTATTGCATTTTTGTTAAGGAATTTTCCAAAAAATGCAGAAATAGTGAAAAAATAGTGACAAAACGCCAAAATAGTGATTTTTAACTATCTTAGTGACGAAGTCGCCAAAATAGTGATTTCTAGTGACCGATAGTGACATCAGAATCGAAAATTTTTAATGCAGAAATGCGTTTTTTGAGCTCCTTTCTTCAAATCAATTGAGCAAAAAATTTAGTTAAAACCTAAAAATCGCATCCCTAGTAATGATTTATTATCGACGAGTTAATTTATTATTTGACAGCAGCAATAAAATCAAAAAAAAACATTTACTACAAAATAATGTTTATTTACAAATAATTTGTGTATTTGTCTTAATGAGAAGTGTTTGCTGTCTGAATTTTGTACGGTTTAAGAATTAATTAGGCTAATTAGAAATGAGAAGGAGAGAAATTGAAAATTATTTTTAGTAACACATCATTATGATTATTTTTTGCTTTGGCTTCATCATTTGACGGAATGCAAATTGAGCCAATTAAATAAATTGGGAGTTTTTAGCGGGGGAATTTTTGAGGGAAAATTTCTATGGAAATTTTGTTGATTAAATTCATGATAGGTTTTTTAAATAAAAATTAAAAAAATCGTCTGGAAAATCATGAAAAAAAATTACTAAAAGCAGCAGGTTGTTAAATGGGAAAGCCCAAAAATAAATTTCGAAAGCGGCAAAACGTTGTGTGTATATTTCATGATATAAATGAAACCCATTATTTGTTTATTCATCTGTCAGAAAAAAAAAGATTTGGAAAGATTTCCTACCACCAAACCAAGAAAAAGTAAAATCCCAAGGGATTTGGGAGATTTCAGAGTCCATCCATCATTTAAAAAAATTTTGATGGTTCCCTCTCTTTAAGGAATTGCCACAGAATGAATGCCTCCATTAGGAGGAAAGGCGTCAATTAGTTAAGACAAAAATGGAAAATGAAAAGAGAAAAATGGAATAATTATTGAACCAAATATAGCAATTGATGAATTTTTCGAAAATTAAAATTAAATAAAAGTGACAGAAGAGAAGAATTATGTAATTAAATGGAAAATTGCCATAAAAAGAAATAATGTAAACGTAAAATTTTTCATGTTTTTTCAATATTACTTCATAATTCCCCTCCCCCTCGCCTCAAAATTGATTTTTGAAAAAAAAGACAACAACAACGATTAACGAGTTGCTGAATTTATTGTTGTTTATTATTTACTTTCTATAAAATATTTTAAGATTCTAAGACCAAAAAGCCCGGAAACATTGTTTTCATGACTGAACATCATTAAAAAACTCATGAAAACCAAGAGGTTCCATCTTTGGTTTTTCAAAATTTTCAAAACCCACCACTTTTATTAGTGACAAAAATATTTATTTTAACTTTCAATTATTTTTTTTTATTAATTTCGTATGTTCACTTTTAATTTTATATTTTTCAAAATTTATATACATTTTAAAAAACCATTCTACAGTTTCCAATGTTGAACATTTATTCATCATCACCATTTGTGGTGTTGTTTCAATTTTTAAGCCAAACGGCCCGATGATTCAGTTGATGGTTTTACCCTATCGACAGGGGCAAGGATTGGATGGAAAATGGGGGGGGGGCGGCTTTGGGGATGGGAAATGGAGGCCACAAATATGGCATTTAAGGGCTAAAACATATGCAAATGGCACGGAGGAGGTAAATTTTTCTTCCTTTTTTTTTTGAAAAATTGGAATGTCAGGCACAGTCAGTGAGTGTGTTTTATGAATACAGAAAACCTCCGCGCCGGCGGGCTAAAAAATATTTTGTTTTGCGCATTTTCACATTTCATTCATTCATTGCCACGGCAATGACAAAAACAGGCCAAATGGGCCCCATTATAATAAGCATGGCTTAAATGTCCATTGCTCAACGAACTGCTGATTGTTTCCAAGACACAAAAAAAAAACATTTGGAAAAAAGAATGATTAAATAAATCATTAGCAAAAATTAAAAATTAAAAAAAAGAGGGTAAGGTCATAGTAAAATGAAAATTGTTTTTAAGAGTTTTAGCCATTGGTTAAATGTCGTAATAAACATTGAAACTGAGCTTGCTTGCTAAATTAGGCAAAATGTGCCATGACTTTTTGGGATTTGGGATTATTCACTGAGAAATATATGTCTTTCGACGGCGCATTTTTCTTGGTTTTTTATTAAAAATTTTACCGAGGCGGAGGCGGGGGTAAATACCTCGGGTATCCACTCTCCCCAACTCCCTTGGGACGGTCCTTGGCTGAAACAATTATTTAGTCCCAGGGTTTGGCATTTTGGGGTTTGGGGATATCCACTGAGAAAAAGGGTCTTTCGGCGCATTTTCGGGATTTTTCTTAAAATTTAACTGAGGGGGGGGGGGGGGGCAAAGTACCCCGTATACCCTTACCCCTCTCCACTAGGGAATGTTCTTAGCTGAAACATTTATTACGGCACCACCTTATCCGCTGGTAGGGTGGCTGATGCCAATCGTGCGCCTTTTCGGCCCAAATGCAGGTGCCGAACAGGTAGGCACTGAGCCGGGACAGGCGTGATCTGTCCGCCGAGGATTTGGCACTTTGGTTGAGAATGTTATGCTTTTCACACATGTGGTCATCAAATGACGGGAAATGGTGGTGGAAGATTTGATCAGATTTGCTAATAAAGCTCATAAAACAGCTTTAAAGAATCTGAAGCAATTGTTTTGAAAAAAAATTATGCTTGTATGAAATAGGCAAAAAACGAAATAGTGATTAGGAATTTAAAAGTTGATGTGGAATTGAAGTTGGAAATTGGATTAACGATATTTTAAAAAGGCGGGATTTTGGGGAGCAAATTATTATTAAAAGGTCATAATGTTATTGGATCGAAACTGGAAATTCGGGTAAAGATATTTTTAAAAGACGAAATCGAAGTTGAAAGTTCAAAAAAGCGAGATTTAGTGGACCCAAGTTGAAAATATGAATATATTTTCATACCGGATAGTAAATTGCCTAATATGGTGGTCTGTTTAATTGATTATACTTCCTCTGAGTACGGTATTTATTTTTTTGGGGAATATTTGGCTAATTAAAAAATGATGTCAATTAAAAAAGTAAATAAAGATTCATAGTTTAAAACTTTGTGACGGTCCTCTGAATCATAAGACAAATTTGGTCCGTTACAAAATTAATAATTTAAAATATAATAATTTTATAAAAGTATAAAATTGGAGAGCAAACGGAGGTAAAAGAAAGGGGGCGAGAAAATTTGTGTGATGATTTGTCACTAATTATTACACACATTTTATCAGTGAAACCATCGAAGGACCATCCCAATCCATCATCATTTGTTAACACTCGCAGCAAATTATTGAAATGGGAACAGTCAATAAATAAATTGCTCACAAACTTCAAAGTTTAAATAAACTTACAATATTAAGTGGGGGCCAAGCAAATTTTTAAAATTTCAGTTTAGTGGGCCAAGGTTTTTTTTAGAAAAATTTCAATTTAGCGGGGCCAAAATTTTTTTTAAATATGGGCCAAGCATTTTTGAAAGAATTTCAATTTAGCGGCCATGATTTTTTTTCAAAAGTTGAGGCCAAGCATTTAAAAAAAATTTCAATTTAGTGGGGCATGGGGCCAAGATTTTTTTTGGATATTCCAATTTTTTTACAGTCGGCATTTTAGGAAAAATTCCAAAAAGCCAAAAAAAGCCATGCAAATACATAACAACAAACTAACAATCCATCCAGAAAGCAAATAATTAATGGCGAAAAATGTTTTTGCCAAGAGCACTCAGCAATTTTGCACCGTATCAATTACACCTTCCCGCCCCAAGGCTTAGTAAGAGAAAGGGTTGGCATTATCAGGACACAGTAATGATGAATAAGCATTTGAAAATGAAAAATTTGAATTCTTAAAATGCATTAAAATTCAAAAAAAAATTTTTTTTAAATTAAAAACCCCGATTTAAAATTTGTTTGATATAAACTCATTAGGTCATGTCCCGCATCCAGCGATTGGATTGGCGAAATCCAAAAGATCAGCTAAAATTTTAAAGCCAGGCACGGCCACAAAAAACTCGGCATTTTTAACCTATGTGAATTAGTTTGACACTTGCACTTTTGAGCTCTCACAAAAATTTTTTTGATTAGATTTTCAAAAAAAAAAATCACAAAACCAAACAATTGTTTCAAAAACAACAAACTAATTCCATTTAATCTGCCCCCAATTTCCACAATGTTTGTTTGATGTTCGTTCACTCACTTCCCCTCACACTGCTGCGAATGATGTGTCGTCCCCCAACCCAATCCAAAAGAATCTTCCGCCATTTTGGATGGGTCCCATTACAACGCAAATTTAGGGGGGCGGGGGGCAACCGGCGGTCCGAGGAAAAGCTTTTGCGCTGGGGGCGCTTTTGCGACACGTTTTGGCCAGGCCAAGCTAGGGCCATCATCAAGCTCAAGTTTCAATCAATTTCCGGCATGCTTAAGCAGTTTGTGTGATGTGTGATCCCTCTCTTCCTCTTCGCATCAGTGTCCCTCCACAGGTGGGAACACTTTGCTTAGAATGGGGAGGGGGGGGGAGAACATTTTGCCGGGACTAAAGAACACTTTCTTGGCAAAAAAAAGAGTGACGAAATGGAGAAAAATGCAATTGATTTTAAAAAAGTGAAAAATTTGAAACTAAATCGTCATGTAAAAATTTGAATTTTTCAACTTGGTCTCTCGCCCTTGGAGCTATTAGTGGGTTAAGCCTTAAAAATTTGGATTTTAAACCTCGGGATTAGCCTTAACCCAATCAAAGGAGGGCGCCATATGCCAAAATGGCACTCATTGGCTCGGAAATTTGATGCCTTTTGGCCATCAGGTGGGTGGTGCTAGAGCTGTGCACTAAATGTAAAATCCGATTTTGTGTCAAATTTTCGCGAATGGAATAAGGCCCCCCTCCCCAAACAGCTTTAATTCTTCTGCTGGGGACGAAAAGCTTCTTTTCCCCAGCCCTTCATTCTGATGACCACTCCTCAAATTCAAAGTGTGACCCGCGCCCAAGTGGATGTTTTCGGTAGAATTTTAAGCAAATGCGAGTTTCAAAACGATTGTTTTCCACCGTTGGAGGGGCGCCGCCGGCGCCACCCTTTCAAAAGTATAAATATGTATGGCCATTGGCCACCACAAACACAAACAATGGGCCGATGGTGGTGGTCAGTCTGCGGTGTTGAAGAAGTACTTTGACTGACCCCCGCCCCCCCCCCCCCCCCCGCCCCCTAAAATTTATCCCCCGTTTTTGTTTTGGAAAATTTTGATGAAATTTTGGGGCTCTCTCTCTCTACATAAAAGGAAAATTTTTTCATTAAAGCATGCTTTTCATCAAAAGCGAATAAATAATTTAACTTTGAGTACAAAAAAAGACATTAGCCCAGACAATTTGAAAAAATTTTTTTAAATATTATTTTGTTTTTAAATTTTCATAAATTTTGTTATGCAAAATAGATCAGAAAATGTGGTATCTTCCCGGAAGTGGGGAATTTTTTTTTGTAAATATTTTTTTTTTGAATGGAAATAAGTCATCAGAAAATCGTCCGTCTATTTTTAATTTTAAAAAATATAAAAACAAATTTATAAACTATTTAGTGTCCATAAATCTATATAGGATTGGCTGAAGAAAAATTGTGTTTATGGATATATTGAAACTTAAATTGTTTTGATCGGCTCTATCAAGACTGAAGAGAAAAATTTTATAAACCAGTTTGGGTCAAACGGCCAAAACCCGATTTTCCCGGTTTTAAGCCGCTTTGGGAAATGCCAATTTTAAAGAACCGACAAACAGCTAATTGTAAGAATAACCCAAAAGATTAGCGCACCTTTCTATTTCTAATCGTTTTCAAAATTTCTCATTTCTCGAAGTCTGTTCACAGGACCAAAGCTCAGAAGAAAAAAAAAAACCGTACTCAGAGGAATATAAATAGGAGGAGGAGGAGAAGGAGGGTAAGAAATTAACATTTTCCAACGAGGGACAGAAAATTTTAAAAGGAAGAAAAAAAATGAAGAAAAATCCGAATGGATAGGATGGAATGAATAAGGTGTGGGTGTCATTGTCGGCGGGGGGACAAAATGACAAAATGATGATGGAGGAGAGGGAGGCGGGAGCGGAATGGTGGAATTTGAAGCAAAAATGGCGAGAGGGGACGGCTGACTGGCTGTGGGTGGTGGTGATTCACATGGAACAAGCCAAGGCCCCCGCTCGCCCCCTCCCCCCCCCCCATAGGAAAACACCGGAAATTTTTTTTATTTGCGATTGAAAAAATAGATTTTTTAAAATTTGAATGGGATATAGGCTTAGGGATAAATGGAGACGGGGTGATTATTGTTAAACCTCCTCAGAAGGGGGGGGGATTAATGGAGACAGGGGGATTAATGGATACAGGGGGATAATTAGAGCATATACGGTACATGTAATCAAAAAATGTACTATAAAGAGTCGGACCGGGATAGGAATTCGGGATGGGGAACCAGGCCAGGATTGGACACACCGTGGTTCAAATCCCGAAATCCCTGTCAAAAACAATCGGGATTATAAGACGCTTCCTGAAAATCTGGACAAGATCCCCAATCACTTCCTGGCTTAAAAATATATGCGTTTTTTCCGAGAAGCAAAAAATTGTTATAATATGAGTTTTGTTTAAAATGAACTCTGATTTAAAATCATCAAAAAATTAAATTAAAATGGAAAAAATGAAAAAATTAAAATTTTTTGCGAGAGAATGCAAAAATTCTTGCAGAAATTTTGTGAGAGAAGGAAATTTGAGTATGCAGAGAAAGGGAAGACCTTTTCACTTCTTTTACATTTTTGTTTCCATCGGATACATAGAGAAAGAACAAAGATTAATTTTTGAAAAGGACAGCCGAGAGAATGAATTAAATTTAATAAATAAAAACATTAATGCAAATCGAATTTAAAATTCAAGACGATAATTAAAAAATTAATTATCAAAATAAATAAATGTCAAAGAAAAAGTTATATTATAATGAGCAGACGATTTTGTACTGTATAAATTTTTTTATGCCTAACGCAAAACAAAAGATGACGACTAGGGCCCGGATTTTTAGTGGGAAAAAATCCCAAAATAATTAATTAAATAGTGACAAAAAAATGCCAAAATAGTAGCAAAAATAGTGGCGAAAAAGCCCGAAATAGTGACATAATTTTCAGCCAAAAATTAAGCAAAAATAATTTTATCCACTGATAGCTAGGGACCCGACTTTTAGTGACGAAAAATCCCGAAATAGTTAACTAAAATAGTGACGAAAAAGTGCCAAAAAAGTGACAAAATAGTGAAAAAAAGTCCGAAATAGTGACGAATAGTGACATAATTTTCAGCCAAAAATTGAGCAAAAAAATTTTTTATTCACTGATTGCATTTGCAAATGAGGAAATTTCCTTCCATCACTTCTTCTTAATAAATTTGCGTTTTTTCGAGAAGCAAAAAATTTTGATAAAGAGTTGTAAAATGAAAATTGATTAAAATATTATGAAAAATTTAAATTAATTAATGGAAAAAATAAAAAATTAAAATTTTTTAAAATGTCGAAAAATTCTTAGCAGACATTTTTGAAAAGAAATTTGAGGTGATCGTTAGGGGAAGTACCTTTTTTCTTTTATGCATTTTATTAAGAATTTCCAAAATCGGATAAATATGTAGAAAAAAAAGACAAACGCCAAAAAAGATTTAATTTTAAAGTGACAGCGCCAAAATAGTGATTTCTAGTGACGAAAAATGACGTCCAAATGAAAAAATTTTAACGCAGAAATGCGTTTTTTTGTATCCTTTCCAATATTTTCTTAGCAAATATTGAGCAAGAAAATTTCAATTCTTAGGGTGATTTTAGATCGTTTTTTAGGGGGTGTATTTTTTTTTTATTGCATTTTTTGGGAAATTTTTCAAAAAATGTTAAAATAGTGGCAAAAATAGTGGCGAAACTCCAAAATAGTGGCAAAAAACTATTTTAATGGCCAACTTTCAAAATAATTTTTTTTAGTACAAAGCTCCAAAATAGTGATTCCTAGTGATGAATAGTGGCGTTAAAACGAAGAAATTCCGAGCTAAAAATGTGTTTTTTCGTGCATTTCTCGTCGAAATAAAGCCGCAGAAAAAATAGTTAAAAAACTAAAATCCGGGCCCTAATGACGACGATTTTTTTTTTTGTCCAGTCCAAAATTTACGTGGTAAATGCCAGCATCAGATTGGAGATCAATGCCTTCACCAGACAGCAGCCGTTGTCCCCCGCCGCGTCCACACTTTGTTGACGCGCAGCTGCGCAGTGCTGTTGCTGCTGCTGCTGCTCATGCCGCACGGCGGCGGCGCCGGCGGCGACGGCATTTGCCGAATTTTGTCGCAAATGGACGCCGCCCGACAGCGTCATGAATTTTTTAGGCGGCGGCGACGTAATTGTTGTTTTTTGTATGGATTTTTTTTGGAATATTTGTGCCGTGATAAATAAATATTCACTGACTAAATGAAGAAAAAAGTAAATTTGGATTCATTAAAGGGACACAAAGCAAATGGAAGAAAATAAATTTATTTTTAATAAATGGGAATGAATAATATACGTAGATAATAATTAAAACAAAAAAATTAACAAAAAACAGGGGGGGGGGTAAAAAAATTAACAAAAAACAGCTCGGACAGAAGGGGTGGGGGTAATTAGGGTAATTAGGTCTGTTCGCCCCCCCCCCCCCCCCGCTCCCTCCCTCAGTTTCCGCTAAATGGGCGACGGAAAGGATCGATCTGACCCGCCGTCGGGAAAATTCGTTCTTCAATTGAGGATGTAAAATTTCATTTAATCGTTCTCTAATATATGTACATATGTGTATGTCTCTCTCATCGTCTGGCCTGAAGCAAATTACCACACTATTTTTCTTCAATATTCCCTGTCTCGTGTCGTCTGGCTTTAAGCAAATTCCCACATTATTTCTCCAATAATCCCTATTAATCTCTCTTTCTCTTTCTCTCTCTCTCTCTGTCTGCTGTCCCATTCAAATCTCTTATCTTATTTCATTTCAACTCATCAAAAAACACTTCTTTGTCTCCAATCCTTTTTATTGCCAAGAGCAGCACACCATTAATTACACAGACACACATTTGTTTTTTTCTCGGGTTTTTCGCTTTAAAATGTAAAACTTCTTCCCGATCAGATCAGTAAAGTGTTTGTTGATCTCTGACAACACTTTAGCCCTCCTCCCTCCCTCCCTCTATTTTGACCGACCGTCACAAATTAAAAAAGACCGAAAGGACAGAGCAGAACAGCGATCAGTTTACACATATTTTTCATTGGGTTCTGCTGAGAGATAGAGAGAAACAGAGAGAGACATAGAGAAAGAGAGAGAGAGAGAGTGTGTGAGTGAGAGAGACAAAGACAGAGCTGTCAATTCAGCCAAGAACGATCACTATGTTGATTTGGAGTGATCAGCAGCAGCAGATCGGGGGGGGGGGGGTGTCACGATCGGCTGGCACCAAATTGAAACCCCCAAACATTTTCCGCGTTTCAAAAATATGTGTGTGTGTGTGTGTATATATATGAATTAATATTTGTGGGAATTTTCAAAAATTTTCTTTCAAAAAGCGGCGGGCGGGTGACGCGACGAGGAGGACGCCTTCCTGTCGTCGTCGCCCCCACAAATTTGCCTCTAAATATATTTTTTGAATGCCCAAATTAAATGGATGGGCTTTGCGAGGCACAGACATAGACAGGTGGGGTGGTGGCTGCTGGCCTTGGGGACGGACGGACGGAGTGTGAATGAATGAATGTTTTGGGGATGGAATAAAAATGAATTAATGGGTCGGGCGAGCGGGGGCAAAACGGGGGGGGGGCGGAGGGGAACCACCTTCTTTAGAAGCGATGGATGCTGATGAGATGCTTTTGCTTATGCTCTCCATTTTTATTAGGCCTCGGGCAAGCGGAAAATTTGATTTTTTTTTTACCATACAAAATATTAAGGTACAGTATAGTACACTAGTGCACACAGTTTTAGAAATAAAATTTAAAAAAAAAGAGAAAAGTTACGTAAAAATATTTAAAAATAGTAACAAGTTTGTAGAATTTGATTGGCGCTTAAGAATAAATAAGAAAAAAGGAATGTTACGGCCAACTAATCCCAATGGAGAGAGAAAGAAGCAAAGGAAATGAAGCATGCTTAAATAATCCAATGCACGCAAAAAAAGCAGCTAAAAACAAAACACGTAAACAACACTCTTTCGTTTAGTACTGTAAAAAGTGAGTTATGGTATGTATAAAATTAAAAAAAGGCCGGAGGGATTTTTTTTATTTATAAAAAAGTAAGATTTTTGTATTTAATTTATATAAAAATGAAAAAACCGGCAAAAAAAAGTGTTACTGAATGCGTAAAACTAAAAAAAAAAAGCAGGGAAGGGACCTCCTTGATGCCCGACTCTGACATTTTTGGCCATTTTTTGGGATTATTCCCGCCCGACCCAACACTTCAAACACGGACAAACCCCGACCCTCTGATTACCGGACTTTTCCCAACCCCGGCGTTCAGCAGGGCCTAACCCCACCCGCCCCCCCCCCCCCCCCAAAAAAACAGCCGGAGGGAATTTTTCAAAGATGCAAAACATTTGAAAACAATAAAAAATGAGACAAAGAAAATTGGACGGGGGGGGGGGAGAACAAAGATGGGAAGAGAAGTCGCCGATGGGCGAAGGAAGTCGAAGAATCGCCCAATTTGTTAATAAATCAATTTGGAGCAGAAACCAAACACAAACAGAAAGTATAATAAAATAAAATAAATAAATAAATCGTAAATCAAAAAGAAAAGTGAAAAGATAATATTATTGGATGTATAAAAATGGGGGGAAAATGGGGACCAACAAATCCATAAATAGAAGAAGCTCAATACATAGACAAACGGTAATAATAATTGAATGTATGTAATTGATACCGAATGATCCAATTTTAGTTACAACTTTTGTGAGTGATGGATGATGATGATCTGATTAATTGATAAAAAAAGTATAAAAAAAACATTTAAGGATTTAAAAGATGTTGAATGGCATAATTGAGAATTATTATTAAAAGCAGATTTTTGCTAGGAGATAATTAAAAAATTTTTACTAATTTTTCCTAAGCGTTTAAAGGGACACCAATTTAATTCTCAGTCATTAGCCCTCCTAATGAGGGTGGGTAAGTAAGCAGCGCAATCAATGCATGCCGATGAACATAACACATAATTACAGACCCATTTCTCTTACTTGCTGTCTATGTAGAGTTATGGAAAAAATAATTGCAAAAAGCATTTATAACTTCCTTCATCTGAATAATTTAATATCCGAACATCAGTTCGGTTTTGTTAAACACCGATCTACTAATACTCAACTAATTACAGTATTAGAAGATTGGTACGACAGCATATACGGTAAGAAAAATATTGACTGTATCTATGTGGACTTTCGGAAAGCTTTTGATTCCCTTCCTATTAATATGTTAATAAATAAACTTCATAACATTGGCATTAAGGGAAAACTGCTAAGTTGGTTATCTGAATTTTTAAAGGATAGATTTTACAGAGTTAAAATTAACAACAAATTTTCTAATTTATATCCGATTCAGTCTGGTGTTCCACAGGGTTCTGTTCTTGGCCCTCTGTTATTTTTAATATACATTAATGACCTCCCGCAGGTAATCCCTCCGGGAGTTAGCATCAAGCTTTTTGCTGATGATGTCAAAATTTATATTTCTTACAAAACTCGTGATGAAAGAAGCAAATTAAATGTTGCTTTAGACAATATTGGAAAATGGGCTAATGCATTTGGTTTAAACATCTCCCAAAATAAAACATTTATATTATTTCTCGGCAAAAATAATTCAAAACAACAATATAAATTATTCAACAATATTATTAATGAGGTTGAATCTATTAGTGATTTAGGCATTTTAATTGATAATAAATTAAGATTTTCAAATCATTATACTAAAATTATTAAAGCTGCTTATTTAAGGATTCGCAATATTGCCAAAATTTTAAAAACCCGCTCTATACGTATTTGGACCAAAATATTCAAGACATACATTCGTCCTCTTTTAGAATATGCGCCCGAAATTTGGAATCCGACATACAAAAAAGATATAAATAAATTGGAAAGATGCCAAAAATATTTTACAAAAATTGCTTTATTTAAATGTAGGCTTCCGTATATACCTTACGAACAAAGACTTGATTTATTCAAACTTCAAACTTTAGAAGAAAGGAGAAAAACAATTGATTTAGTTCAGGCATTCAAAATCATCAATGGTCTTACTCATCTTAAAAAAGACATATTTCCCCAATTTTCTGGTCACATCCCTTACAATCTTAGACGTAAAGTTGTGTTAAAACCACAATCCAGTAAAACTTCAAATTCTTTTATCAACAGAACGGCCTTAATATGGTCTAAACTCAACAAAGATATAACAGATGCTCCATCTGTTGACAGTTTCAAAAAACGAATAAATAAATGGATTGAGTTAAACAAAAATTTAGTCTGTAAAAGAGCTCCTTGGACTTGATATTACTTTACTAAAATCTAACGTGTAAGTGGTCACCCCTTCGTTGGATATTTTTATTTCTTCTGAATAAATAAATAAATTGTTTAAAAAATGGCTAATTAAATTATTTTGGGCGGAATGCCACAAACAAAAAAACAACAGCGAACAATACAAAAATTGGCGCGAAAAATGGGCTTTTGAATTTTTTATGACATTGTTGTGTTGAAGTGAGTGAGTCGATTTGTGTGTGTTGTCAGGGGAACCTCGTCGATAGGGGGGCGGAAATTTCCGACGGAGCCAACAGCTCATTCATTTTCATTGTTTAGTATTTTTTTTTTTGGATTGGTTGTGTGTATTTTTGGGACGGAATGACTCCACACAGAAGGGAAAACAAAGGGATGTGAGAATGGAAAAAATGAAGAGAGCGGTAGAGAAAAATGCGAAAAAAAAAGATTTCATGTTCAGCTTTTTGATCATGTAGAGAAAACAGAGAGGAAGAGAGAGACAGAGAATTTTCGGACAGTTTTTTCATGAAAATGATTCATTTTTGATTTTAAATGGTGAGAGGAACAGAGAAAATTTCAAACCGGGGGAGAGGGAAAGAGAGAGGGAAGGAGAGAGAGAGAAGGAGAGAGAGAGAGAGAGTGAGAGGAGGGAGGCAAGGGAAGAGGAGAGAGAGGGGGCGGGAAAGAGAGAGAGTGTGTGAGAGAGAGAGAGGTGAAGGAGAGAAGAGAACAAAGCAGAGAAAACGAGCAACAGAAAAAAATGAAATGGGGAGAGATGAGGGAGAGAGAGTATGGGGGAGAGAGAGGGGAAAGACTGATAGAGCGGGGAGGGGTGAGGGCGGAAGAGAAGAGGAGAGAGAGAGAGTGAGAGCGGATGAGAGAGAGGAGAAAAGAGTATAATGCAGAGAAAAATAACAAAAAATATCATTAGAATAAGCAAAAAAATTTTTTTTTTATTAATGCAATGAATGAATGAATGAATGAGTGATTCACACGCATGAATAACAAATAATACATACACAATGAATAAATGAATGAATTAATGAATGTGTTGTGCTTGCTGCATCATCACATCCTGATGAATTAGCGAAAATTTGTTGATTAATTAATGAATGAATGAATGAATGCTCTGTGACTGTTGATGCGCGCGAGATGAAAATAATGAAAGTTGTCGCTTGAGGCCGCGGGCGTGCTTCGCTTTCGCTGCTGCCGTTGGGTGGTGGTGATTGGAAATGCGCTAATTTACAAAATGTTAGGCAAAGCGCACAAAAAGCGGGGGCGGTGAGGGGGGGGGGGGAGAGGGGGGTAATTTGAAATCTAATTTTGCTAATAATGGGATGATGCTTTTTCTTTGGTTGTGTAGAATAAGCCGGGAGAATTAATTTTTTAAAATAAATTGACAAATTGAGAAAAAGAGGCCCATAATATGAATTTTTTCCTATTCTTGAACCATTTCCAATTTTGATTTCCGACATTTTTTTGGGCTCGGAATTCCGACTTTCTAAACTCCATCCTTAATATGTATATGCAGTCAAAAAAATTCCAAGAATTTTTCATTGAGTGAGGTGCGGCGCGCATAAAAAAGGGAAAGAAAATTATCAAAATCGGTCAATCAAACGGGAGCATTTTTATGTAATTAAATTATTGACCTAATTAGTGCGTGAGTCATCCCTTACACGAAAAGAAACGGAGAATGCGGCGGTAAATCTCCGCTTTAATTGAATAAATTATCCCACAAATGCATGACGTCACTCTGTTCAAAAGTCACCGCTTTTAAATGCTCAATTTGTCATCACCTGTGATCACAGCACAGTTGTGGATGGACTGGGCTTGTTTCTTTAATTTTCGGATCAAGTTCACCGAGGTTAATCACTCGATTAATTGAAACAAAAAATTACGAGTCGATAATGCCAAAATTAAGTGCGGCATTCAATTTTTTTTTCTTATTCGAGGTTTAATTATAGTATTTCTCAGATTATTAGATCCGAGTCTTTTATTGTTCAACCCCTCCTAAAAGGGGTCTTAAATCAAAGGAGGGGTCTAATAATAGGAGAAATACAGACGGCATTTAGAACAAAATGCCAAATCAAGTGTGGGACACGCGATTTTTTTTTATTCGAATACAATTGATTGAAACAGAATGCCAATCGAATGCGGCACTCACTCGAGATTTAGTTAATTTAAACACAGAATTTTTGCATTCATGTCGCGCAAAAACCAAGCCAACAAGTCGATCGGGGACTTGACGAGAATTTAAATATGTAAGCGCCTCTGCTGCCTGCACAAAATTCCACATTTTCGGCCGGGGGTGGGCCATTTTTATGCCCGCAGGCGATGGGGGGGGGGACCATCACATTCAATGCCAAAATAAGCCCAACACTATTAAATACGAACACGCAAGGACCACCAATTTTTATGCACACGAGAGGAGAACACACGTGACAAACAAAAAAAAAATGATGGGACGGACGGAAGGGAAAGGGAAGGGATGAGTTGGAAGAAGAAGAAAAATGTGAGCAATATAAAATGGAAGGGTTGGAGAACTTATGGGGGACAAATGGGTGGTGGTGGTGGTGGGTGGTCATAGGTCGGCTGACTTTTTAAAAAGTGAATTTGGAAATTTTTGTGAGGGGCGAAAACTTTTGTCGGGACGGTAAAATGCTAATTAGGCAGATTAAAAATTATTTCTATTTTTAGAATAAAATTTTAAAAATCGGAAAAAAAGAAAATAAACGGAAAATACCGTGAGAATTTGAATGTTTGATGAATCAAAATCAATTAATTAACTTCTAAAAAAATGAAAAAAAGAAAACAAACGGAAAATATTATGAAAATTTGAATTTTTTCAATGATTTAAAAGCAATTAATTAATTAATTACATTCCCTTGGAAGAGCAAAATGTTTGTTTTGAATGAATGACCAAAGAACTGTGGTGCACGTCAGCAAAGAAAAAGATAAAAAAGTTTTGCTGTTATAAAACAAACAAAATTATCGTAATTAAATGCACATTAATTAATGTGAAATGAATCTCGAAGCTCGTCACAAATTGAATGTCGAAATTTGAGACTTACAAATTGAGGCATAGAAAATGGGGGAGGGGGGAGAATTTCTTAAGTTTGATACCATAAATTTTATTTACAATTTAAATGGATAATTTTTATCTAAAGTTATCAAATGGATAACATGAAATTTAAAATAAAAATTTATGGATAATTTAAAATTTAAAAAATTTAAAATGAAAAGTTCAAATGGATAACTTTAAATTTAAAATTTAAAAATAAATGTTTTCAATGTGTAAATATGATAAATGGATTTCAATTTACAGAGTGAATTTTTCCCCTATGGTGAGGCTAATTGAAGTGGAAGAGTTCAGAAAAAACATTTTTCCAAATGACTGATAACGAAAAAATGTGATTCGGTGTTTTGTTTACATATTTTTTGATAATTCTTTAATTTTCAACTTATATAATTATTTATTTAAAAATATTTTAATTTTTTTTTTCAGTAAAAAGTTGGAAGATTTAAATGGCAGTGAGTAGTATTTTAAATGGGAAAATGATACGTTTCCGATTTTCAGCATTTGGGACGTCGGGAAAAAGTTTTTTGTTTTTGTTTACAGTCCCGTCACATTTCGTAATGACTTTTTCGCCCCCCCCCCTTTTTGGGCTTCTATTTTTATTGCTCTTCTCTATTTTGGGACCAAATTTTTTAATATTTGGTTAACTAAATTTTGGGAGAATTTTTCTCCCAAATTTTCCATTTTTGTTTTCTATTTATTTCCAATTGGTAAACTTAATACTTTATAAGTACACACAAACATTTAAAATTTGGTCACGTGATTAATTTCATCTCATTAATTGGTTCCTCCTCCCCCTCCCCCGTCCATTGTTTAACTGTTTAAATTTTAGTGTAATTTTGGGTCAAAAATTGGCGAACTGTCAGTCACCCAACAAATTTTTTTCCTTTGTCTATGCTCCATTCCGCTCCCCAACCATTCACTTACACACATACACACTAAAGTGTCGCTGGAATTTGGTGAAGAATGGGCGGGGGGGGGGGGAAAGGACATCGGAATGTGGGAGCGTTTGACCAATAACCAATTCTATGTAAGTGAAGCGCTTGGGGCGTAAAGGTCCCTGCCGCGCCGATCCGCGCGGAGCCCATTAATGGGACGAGCGGGGGGAGCGGGCGGTGAACCGGTTGTTCCGCCTCAACTTTTATCGTGTTCCACGCGAGTCATAGGGGCGCCGGTCGCGGGGGGGGGGGCGGGGGCGGTGACGTCGTACAAATGTGCCCACCCAACCAAAAGCAAAGCGGCAGGGGCGGGGGCACGGAGACGGAGGGTTTATATGAAAGAGTGTGTGTGTTGGAGATGAGTGCGCGGATTACATGCAAAATGGAAAACGGCGGGGGCACAGAGAGATTATGCTTCGATCAGAGGCAGCAGAGCGGCGAGAAACGGGGGGGGGGGGAAGACAGGCAGATAAAATCAGGAAATAAAATTGAAAGTTGAGAAATTGCATATTATTCATCCATTCATTCATTCTTCCATTTATGAGGGGAATATTTGCGTTTGGTAATCGAAAGCGGGGACAGAGTCGGCGGGGAGGGGGACAAATGTAAGCGGGGAGGAAACTAAGGGTCGGGGATTGCCGCGGAACGAGAACAAAGTTTCGGGATTCGCGTAGGGAGGGCCAAAAATAGATGGGTCGGGATCAGGGACGAGAAAAAGGAACCGGGATTCTGGCGGTAATGCTTTTATAGTTTAGGCTTGTTAAAATTGGGTCGGGAATGAGCCAAGGACGTAGGGATCAATGCCTGAAGGGCTAAAGCGGGGAGTCGAGAATCAGTCAGAACGAGGACAATAAAAACGGGGAACCACCAGCTTATCGGGGAAAAGCCAGACAGACGGGGAATGGGCTGAGTTGGTGAAAAATGATTGTAAAGAGGGAGAAGCTAGGCCAAGCTACAATAAACCAGTCACAGATTATTCAAACGGGGGATTAGACGGGGAATATAAAAAAAAACGGGGACACATGCCAAGCGGGGGGTTGGAAAAGACGCGGAGCAACGCGACAATGATTGATTGATATGCAACACTGATGTTGATCGGACAAAGGAGAGAGTGAGTTGGGAGCTGTTCCTAGTGAATTCTGATCAAGAGCGCGATCACTGATCAATCGATGGAATGACTGATTGATGGATCAGTGGACGGGAAAAAACCGGATTCTGGAACGAACCCGGTTTAAACTGAGTTGAGAAAGTCCAGTTTATATATAATATTGATCTCCCATAAACTCGAGCTTCGCGCTGAGCTAAGCTTGGCCATGGATTTTTCAAAATCACATGCAAAAAATTTAAAATTTACAAAAATAGTAAACAAATTTTTAAGAGGGCATTTTACAACAACCAAGGGGTCGGTTTGCTGCTGGAGAAGAAAATTGATGAAAATGATACACACATAAATAATTTGAGCACCAACCAATTGACTTGTGCGGGCTGAGGTTGAGGAGGAGCACCGAGGGGGTGGGGGGAGAATCATTTGCCTGGATCGGAAACCGGCTTCGACCCGAATTTTTTTAGGGGTTGGGGGGGGGTTGTTGTGACGGAAAATGACTCTCTTTCACCCTTAAACAAATAATTGGGCACCACAGCAGAGAGTGATGGGCAAAAGGGCAAAGAAAAGGGGACGGAGACGACGACGACGGTGGGAAAATGGGAGGGGTACCCCCCCCCCCCCCCCCTCGCCCCTTTTTGAATTTAAATTCCTTGAGGGCTTTCATGGGAATTTTTTTTTTCATTTTTGTTATAAATTGTCGGGCGGGTTAAAAATTGAAAGGGTAGGGTACCCAAAGCATTTGGAATTTTTTTTTTGTTGTCGTAAACAAAAAAACAAAAAGGACCCCGCCGTCGCCGTTTGAATTTTACAGCAAATTCCTTTAGGGGCAGGAATTATTATTTTTTGAATTGGTTAGAGGTTAAAATTATTGTATTTAAATGTGTAAAGATGTGAAAGGAAGTAAAATATGAAAAATTACAGCAGGGGTTTTAATTGGATTAATCGGGAATAAGGCCGAACGGAAAACTCAATAAAGACCCGAAATGGCAGGGCCAAACTCATCGAAAGACCCGAAAGTGAAAAATCATTAATTTTCAAAACCTTCGAACCCGAAAATCGCCCAGCCTTGATCGAGAAGAGGTTTAAAAAAATTATTAAATTAACGTTTGGCAGAGAGAGAGAAAATAAAGGCATATTCAATCTTCTTTAAAGAAAATTGAAAAAAACTAAATTTCTTAAGTTAACCCTAAAAATTTCAATTTTCATAAGCCCCGATTTTTTGAAAGAAATTCCAGTTTTTTATTGTACAAAAGCCTCTACTGTTTTTCCCAACTGTCGGTCCACCCAAAAGTCATGGAGGAACAACCACCATTATTTTTCTTCAAGCACAAAGTCAGCAAAACAGGCTCCATCTACAAAAAGCCGACTGTCGGCGGGCGGAACGGAACGCCAAACTTTTGATGGCTTTTCACATTCATACGGCGTAACCCATGCCCATGCTGTGTTATGTGCAAGCATTGATGTGAGCGCCGCCGTGATGAAAGTGATCTGCTGATCTATTCTGTTTAGCAGAATGGCTCTACTGACTGGACAATAGATTGGGATTTGATTTGTGACAGGGCAGGAATTTTGGAAAAAACGGATCACAGGATAAAGCCTGATCAGATTAGCATAAAGCCTGAATTCAGCGTAAGTTTTATGAATAGAAAATTCGTGTGTTACGCCGGACCCACAGAACCGGTTCAATCCGGCACCAAATTTTTCTTGTGCCAAATTACTATTTCCGAAATTTTGAGGGCATCGGCACATATCCCTGTGGCATATTTGATTTAAAAAAAAGTAAAAATGCTAATTCGAGCCCTAGAGTTGGTAATTTTTTGAAAAACTTTAACAAATTTTTTTGAAAATTTTCAGGCGAATAGAGAAAGAATACTTTACAATTAGGGCTATCGAAAGATACCAAGAATATTTTATGCATTAATATTTTTCGGGACTAGAAAAAGAATTTTAAAAAAAAATTAGGCGAAAATTGTCATCAATTCTTTGATTGGTTTGGCGAAAAGTGTGGCCAAAAGCGGGGGTCATCAAAAGCAAAATATTTATGGCCAAATTGATGAGCGAAAGTGCTATAAAGATTGGTTGTTGTAATAGCACAATTTCTTGCAGGAAAAGCACATAAAAAGCAGGCACACACGACGCACGCAAACATTCATTCATTCAAATAATTTGTTGTAATAAAATGATTATTGCAAAAATGATTTTTGTTACAAATTTTATGGCCAAAGGGTATTATAATATGTGGCCGACCAAGCAAATGAATGGGCGGGAAATTAATTGTTATGTGGCCAAAACCATCAAACAAAACACAACAATGAAGTAGGGTTTCAGGGGCCCGATCCGGGTATTGCCGGGTCCAGAAAAGCCGAGTCCGGGTGTCCAACTTTTTAAACCGAGTCCGGGTCCGGAAATCGTCTTCAATCAGACCCTAAAAAATTACTCATTTTTTAAAAAAAAAATAATGAAATATTTCACTAAATATTTAATTTATAATCAATGAGCAAACAAAAATATTTTAAGATTTAGTAAATATATCAATAAAATTTTCAATTTTACAAAGTGAGGCCCATGGATTGAGGAGCATTTTCGTAAAAATCGAAAAAAAATGGAAATTTGTGCACAATGAAAAATGACCATCTGTGATTATGGAGCAATATGTATACCGTTATTAGGTGCGCTTTTTTGCAAGCCAACAGAACAAAGAATTTGTGCCAGATGGTTTTAGTAAAAGCAAAAAAAAAAAAAAAAACTAAAAAATGCCTGGGGCGGGGGTCAGCAAAAGAGCGAGAAAAAAGGGCTGGCAAATTGATCAATGATCAGTGACGAAAACACAAATGTGGTGTCAGGGGCTCTCGGTCGGTTAAAAAATGACCAATGGTCGACATTTCTTTCACTAATTGTATAAATTATGGTGTAAAAAGCTTGAAATTGAAATAATTTAAATTGTTATGTAAGAACCAAAAATATTTGGGGTAAACAAGAGAAATTACAACAAAAAATAAAATGCTAATTCGTCCAGAAATAAGAAATTTCACAACTAATTAAGACGGTTAGAGAGTAGAGAGCCTCGAAGCCCAATGAAAAGTGCGAAATTGACTCCCCCCTGGTCCACTTGAAAATATGAAATTGACCCCCCCCTCCCCCTAGTTTTCCATCTCAATGATCAATGTCCCGAGACAAGAGAATTCGGGATTTTGCAGGATTTGAAACCGTCTCGAGAGAGAGAGAGAGCTAAAGAAGATCGCATCTCAAGCAACAAAAAATATAAACTCTTAGGAAAACTAGAAAAACATAGTCCTCAACCCAACAATTTGGAGCCCAAATTCATGGGTTTACATGGAAATTTGTTAGGTTCTCTGTTCGGTGCTGATCGATTTGTGCGCGAAATGCAAAATGCGTAACTTAAATAAATAAATTTTTTGGAGACGATGGACAACAAATCCGAAGACAATTTTTGCGCAAGGAATCGGAGGAGAAGCGAGCGGAGCAGCGCAAGAAGAAAAAGAAGAAGCCATTCGCATTATTCATTGTGCAACATCAACAGCAGAAAATGGAAAAAAATTGCAGGATTAAAAGCATTTATGAACAATTTTTTGTTTAAAAAAACAATAAAATAATTTAAAATAATTAAATTTAAAATAATAAATCTAATTTTATTTTGCCAAGAAAATGGTGCCCACATAAATTTTTTGATGCCTTTTCAATTTTGTGGCCAAATTTTTCTCATCGACAAATGACTTGACTCCTTTGTGGCCCTTTGTGGTGGCATTAGGCCTCATAAAATTTTGGGCGAGTATTTTTTGCATATTTGCGTCTTAGTTAATTAAAAAAAAAATTCATAATTTGGCCATAAAATCGAAAATTATGTACCAAATTTGAATTTGATGGACAAATTAAAAATTGTATTACCTATATTTGAAAATTATCCAAAGATTTATTTATCCCAGCAGTAAATAATGCTTTGTGTTGTCAACAAATTTATGGCCAATTTGAATGAATTGGTGGCCCGTTTTGGGAAATGGGCCAAAATGGACCAAAAATAAAGGGATGTGCTGCAGACCGATGATGGTCGGTCATCCATCCAACGCCTTTCCCAACCCATCAAATAATTTGGGGCGGATGACGCGCGGGGCGGCGCCCCGCGCGCATACAATGGACGAGGCGGTGACGGACGGGCGGGCGGTCGCGCAGATGTCTGTCCGTGTCAGTCACTCCACCGCAGTGACCCCCCAGGGGATCTAAGGGGCAGGGGACGGACGGGGCCAATTTCTGCTGCCCCGGGGGGACATTTTTAATACGGTCTTTTGTGTCTTCACCGGTCTCTGCTTTTAATATATATTGGATGGAGGTGCTCTTTGTTTGTTTGCACACCTGCCGACCGACCACCCTCAACAAACTCTGCTGAAAATGTGAGTTAGTTTCGTTGTGCGTTCGTTGCTCATTAGTGTGTTCCTGCACAAAATTAGGGCCAAACAATTTTTGGGGGATTCCTAATTAAATTAATTGTTTTTGACAATAGTTGAACAGCCAAATAACGGGGACTGGAAAATACTGAATAGCGGCATCAAGAACTAACTAACTGTTTCATTACCTATAATAAAAAATATATATAGAAAAAAGCAAATTTATTCGAAAATTGGGATTTTTAAAATAAATGTACAATTAAGTTCTAGAATATTAATTTCCATTTTAATTGGGTTTCATCCCTCGTTGGCCTGTTGCCATTTAAATTGACGATTATGTGTAATGTACGACCACATTTAGGACTTAGAATAGCTAAAGTTTGATCACTATTTCAATGGAAGTGACAAATCCAGGAAATTTTTGGGTGATTTTCAAGTGGAATAATAAATGGTGTATCCATGCAACCCATCGGCCGGGCTGGGGATGTAAAACGAAATTATTGCCGCCCTCCTCCGGCCGGCCCAACCGACCGGCGCGGGATGGACACGTTCATAAAAGGTCATGCGTGACCGTTTATGACGATGACGCGGACCGACCGACCGCACCGCACCGCGCAGCAGCAGCAGCGGCAAAACGCTTAGGGCGGAAAAGTGCGGGCGGCGCCGCCGCGAAAACAGCGCCCAATTTAAGCGGCGAATGAATGAATGAGAATGTTTGCTGTTTGTTGTTGCGCTGTGTGTATGTGTGTGAAAATGTGCACCACCACCAAAGCACCAGCAACAAAATTTTCATTTTATGGGAGAGGAAATTTTGGCGACGACGACAAGAAAATTGGATTGGACGGAGGAGAAGAGGGCACACCCACCGACAGTTTGTTGAATTTGTTTATTTATTTGAGAAAGAAAGAAGAAAGGTCAGCCGAACCGCCGCAGCGTTGAGCAAAATTTTCAAATTTGCACATGCAGCAAACAGTATGCCAATCGGTCGGGGGGGTTACTGTATCGGACGGCGACAGGAAAATGCATCATCCGTGAAAAATTTTTTTTACCGTTTTCAATGATGCCTGAGGATAAGTAAAGATAGTGCTCTGCTGATTGAGATGAGACCAAAAAAAAAAAAAATTCATAGTCTTCTTAAGTCGAGACCAAGTTTTTCTAGGAAGCAGCTATGGTAGCCCTTAAAAACTACAGTAGACAAAATAATCGTTGGTATTCTCTTTGGCACTAACAAAAAATATGATGTAAAAAATTTGATTTTTGAATTGTTTTTATGTTGAAAAAATTTGATTGCGAAATTTTTTAGTGTTTGCCGGAGTTTTGTATTATTTTCTTTTCAAAATTTAAAAATAGAAAATGATGGCCAGGCATAAACCACACAAAAATAAGCCGATTTTTGGTGAGGAATTTTTTTTCTCCGATGGGCCCAAAAGACAAACAAAAAAAAAGAAAAAAAATTTTTTGCGAAAAGGCAAAAGAATTTTCTCGAGGACTTTTGAGAGGATTTTTGTGAGATAATTCACGGGAGAAAGTGAACGGGAAACGAAAAGAACAGTAAATATTCGCTTGGATTGTGTTGAAGAAAATTTAAAAAAATTTAAAATAAAAATTGAAGTTAAAATTTTTGTTAAAAATGTGAGGCATTGAAAAATGAATGAAAACAGGGGGCTATTTTGCTATTTTTTTTTTGTCAAAAATTCAATTTGAAAATAGAGATATCTTAATGCCATTTCTATCTATGTAAATAATAAAAAGATTTACAAACAATTTAAAAGATAAATTTGTTAAATAAAAGTAACGGTTCGCTGCGCGGAAATTTTAAATGAAAAAATTACCAAAACGCCAAACTTTCCAAATATAGGAAGATTAAATCAGAAAAGGTGTACATACATATAAGCCCCTCGTGATATTTTATGTGTTGCTACTTTAAAAGAAATCACATGGCGGTTCTTCTGTGTATTATTCGCTGGGAATGTTTTGTTCCAAAAATGGCATTTGCCGAGAATGGGCCGGTCCGTTATGTGTGTGTGCCAAGATGGGATTTGTTGGGAAGAACGGCACACCCCCGCCCGGGGGGGGGGGGGGGAGGAGGCTAATTGAATTCCGATTTTAACGGAAGAGGGATGGGGATGGGCTTAGCACAAGCAGCAAAAGGGAGGAGGTGGTGGTAATTGGCCATGGGTTTTGTCAAAAGTTAAAAAAGTGGATTTGCTACTGCTCAAATCCACATAAATCCCTACTAATCCCCCAATTATGCAAATTTGCTAACCATTTTGGGGGATGAATTTTGTTGCAAAAATGAATGAAATTTGAGACCATCAAATTTGTTGTGAGTGTTAGTGGCACTATTAGACATTGAATTTTTTAAAAATGTCCTGGAAAAGGGGTGTAAGAATTTCTGGATTCATTTAAAATTAAAATGAAGTCAATGAAGAAAAAATTTTTTATTTGAATTTTTTCCAGAAATGCACCAAATTCGCCGTTAAAAATTGTTGAACTAAATTTAAAATATATACCTAACATTTTTTTTATTGAACAAGAAAAACCTTAAAAATATATATAAGCTATTACCAAAATATAAATTATATTGCCTTGCCAGATTAAAACAGGCCAATCTTGAACATCCGGCTTACTCAGAACTGGAGATAAACAGTACGAATTCTTATTTCAATTTTAAAAAGAACAAAAACAAATTGTTTTCACCTACGGTATCAATTTTAACTCAACTAATTGAGCCCTTAAATTTAAAAACAATTCCCCGACAATGGATTTCCATGGCTTCTTCAAATGAGAAAGAGAAAGAATGAGAACCAGTGAAAAAAAAAATTCGGTTGGTTCGACAACTCACAGCTGGATGGCACAAATTTGCTTGAAGATTTATGTGATCCGTCCGTCCGCGGACAAATGCTCAGCTCCAGCTGTGCCCCCCGGGGGGGGGGGGGGAGCGGTTTTTCAACATCTTTTGGATGGAGGGTTCAAATTTTCATCGTGAAAACCCATTAATTTTATTTGATTGGTTCAAATTTTAAAAAGCGATAATAAAATATGTTTGATTGTTAAAAAGCTAAGATTTAATTTTTTAAAATTATTATTTTAGTTAAATAAAGCTCAAAAATTTAAATATTGTATATTAAAATACAAAAATATTATTTTTAAATTATTATTATTATTATTATTGTTTAGTTAAACCCCCTTAAAATTTGAAAAAATGGGAGGATAATTTAATTCCTATACATAAACCAAATTTTGTTTTGTGAATGAATGAATGAATATGAATTATATTTGATGTTTTCTTTAATATTTAACCAAAATATTAAAGCGGATTATTTAAGGTACTGAAAGAGGCGAACAGTTCAATATAAAAATCACTGAACATTTGTTATAATTTAAAACAGAGTTCATACCATATGCCTTTTTTAAAGTACAGTACTTTTTTGTGCTTTTGAAATTAGAAGCGTACTTTTTGTAAAGGAATATTATAAAAATGAATAAAAATTTTGGCATTTTTTCTGTCAATTAGAATCTTTTTTCTTGGACATCATCTGATATTTTGGGATAAAATGTGTTATTAATAAATTTGTGCAAAAATTTAAAATAAATATTTTAATTGAATTACCCCCTTTTAATGCATTTAATCAATTTTTGATGTGTTCTTTGAATTCACAGTTTTCACAAATGTGCTTTGAAAATTGAGCTCAGCTCCGATATGAACTCTGATTCAAAATAATAATTTTTTTTCATATATTTATTATTAAAAATAATTAACTAAAATTAATTTCTCATGAAATTCATTAAATCACCCAACTAATTACGGACAAAATTTACAAAAAAATAAAACATTAGAACTTAATCCATTTGCTTTCTTTAACATGTACAAAAACAAACACAACACATTACCAACCAATCAGATCAGACAGAACACATTAGTGCAATAATAAATTTGTCATATTTTGTTGGGTGATTTGTCGTAGGGTTTTGAGAGGTGTTTGGATGGATGTGTGGCGGCGGTGGTGGCGGAGGCGGGAGGCTAAAGCAAGCAATCTTTAGGTAGAAGTGTAGGAACGTGGATTTGGATGGAGGGGTGTCCCCCCCCCCCCATCGATAAAGGCGGATCGGATGGTGGAAGATGAAGACGAAGATGATGTAGCGATCATCATTTTGCTTTGATCACCACCACCATCTTATATGTGTGCCTGCCTGGCGCTGATGCTTCTTTAGCTGGTGGAGGATGAATTCGCGGAACGATGGATTATTGAATGGGATTAGGATTATCTCCCCCCTCCCCGGCGGATGGGTCCCTCCTCCCCCGCCACGTTGCCCCGGCGGCAATATGCAACGAATGTTAAATGGTGATGCTGCTAGCTGCACCATTGCTTCTGCTGCCGGCGTGAATGTCTGGGAATGGATGGGATGATGGTGATGATATGTAAGCATTGGGAAAGCCTTGGATCAACGGAAGAAGCATTGAGGGAGGGGAGACTGGGAAAAGCCTACTGATCAGCACTGTTTGATCAAGGAGGGCTGATCAGCAGTGTTGATCAAGGAGGGAGAAGCTATAGCACAAGCACAGAGTTAGTTCGGTTTGAAATTAAAAGGGAAATTGAAAAATTAGTTGAAGGAACAAAAATTAATTAAAATGGCAATTTGGATTATAGAAATTGGGCTTTTTATTTGTCAATTCGTAGAGAAAAGTGATCAAGACTGATGAACTAAATTTTGTTAAAGAGAGGAATTGCAATAAAAATTTTCTGATTAAAAAATATCTGACGGCAGCAAAGAATTCAACTATGAAAAAGGCACACTCCCCTCGAGTGATCATGAAATATGATCAATCGGTAAAGTGTGTGATCGGAATTGGATGGGATTTTATTTGGAGAAAAACCAACCATTCCATTTTGGGAAAAATTAAACAAAAAACAACGCCCACAAAGGCGTGTGATCACTATTGCTCTGATCATTCGTTCTCACCGATCAAATCACAAAGAATGAAATGGGGTGGAATGAATTAGCAAAATGACTGATCGGAAGAATTGATCAGGATTACAATGCCCCAAAAAACAGTTCTTCCCTTATGCGATCTAATCAAAAAGAAGCGCGCCGCTTCTTCTTCATCCATTTTGGGAAGCGGCGTGATCAGCACCGCCGATCACATGGAAATAAATACAAGCAAAACTAATTGCTCAATTATCATAAATTTACGCGAAAAGCCCCAAATTTTTGTGGGTAAATTACGCATTACGAAAAAGATGAAGAAGAAGCCATTTTTCCACAGCACAACAGCAGCAAGCAGATCGTTCCAAAAGATTTTTTCATTTTTGGAGCACTCAACTGCTGCTGCTGAACTGCTGAAAATCGCGGCGCATGGATCGCCGGGAAATGGTTGACCTATAAAAGGGAGCACAAACAACATTTGGATTTGGATTTGGGATGAGATTGGAGCAGCGAATATTGGATTTGGATGAACACTGACCGAAAAGAGTGGAGAGAGGAGATATTATTAGTAATGGGCGATTTACTAAAACGTTCAAGTGGATGAAGCGGGGGCGGGGTGGGGTGGGGATTTAATGTGCAGGGGGAATTTGTGTGTTTAATATGCACAAGAACACATGTATGTATATCGGGGATGTGTGCCGAGGCGCTCAAAAATTTCGGCAATCGGCATTCCGACATACCCTGATCCGCGAGATTCGGGCGGCGGCAACCTTGGTATGTAATTTGCCCACCATGGTTATGACTAATTAAGAGCAGTGTGACGTCCGAAATTTTGCCAATTAAGACAACCAATTGTTTTGATGGGTTTTGCAATGTGAAGCATTTTAAATTGATTCTGCTTTTATTCGTGAGTCTTCTCCCAGGAATTGCCTACTACTACATATATGTATATATAGAGATTCCATTTTTATTATTTTTAGGGATTCCATGGAATGGCCCTGTTGGTTTGTTGGTTAAAGCCATGATTTTTGGAGATTTTTAAGGATTTTCATTTCGGGTTTTTATACTGCTCTTCTAATGGTTTAAAAATTGAATTAATTTGTAAGTGATAGGTCCGAATTTTCGGGATAAAAATATTCAAAAAATTAAATTGAATAATTTACAGAGAGAAAACATTTAAAAGGACACAAGGTCATGAGAATAAGCGTTTTGAATTATGGATAAACAAATCAACGGCAAAGGAGCACACAAATATACACCTTGTGTCAAGGCTAAATAAATAAAATATGCAAATTTTAAAACAAATCCTGGAAAATTTTTTTTTTTTTTTTTTGATAGAATGAGGATTTTTGGAAAAGCTGAAAATTTTCGTTTTTTTTCCTTATTCGTATCCCCTCCAAGTCCTCCCGCATCCAAGTTTTCCAAAAATTTCGCTAAATCTTTCCAAAAACCCACAAAATTGGCATTTTTTGGTGAAAATCTGTTAAAAATAGTAAAATTTAAAAAATTTTCCCGGCGTTGCCATCCCTAATCCCTGTCCTGAAAGTTTCAAAAATTAAAGAAAAATTAAATTGTTATAGTTTATAATAAATTTATTGAAGCAAAAAGGGCCTAGTAAAAAGTGCTTTTTTTTATTTCAAATTTCGCTTTTCGTCACATTTGGCCATATCCGATGTCATCGTCATAATATCGCATCCCTCAGCTCATCATCATCCATCATTTTTTACTCCCCGCTAAAGCACCACAACTATTTTAAGCAAGCCGATATTTTGTGTGGGTGGGAGGGAAATCATCAGCGATTTGAGGCACTGATCAGAAAAGCATCACAAATTGACTAACTGAACACATGGCGAGGCCCAACCGCACTGCTGATGATGATGATGATGATGGGGAATTTATGGGGAAGAAAAATTGAAAAACCCCTGAGGCAAAATAATTTATGGAATGAAATTTATTTGAAAATATTTCCGGTTATTACATTTTTAAAAATAAAGTATTTAGAAAAAATTAAATTTTTAACTTTTCTTCCGATTCCATAAAAATTAAAACACAAGTGACTTTAGAAATATAAATGAATGGTAAAAGTTCTTTTATTAATAAAAAAAAAATTTATTTAAAAGATTGAAATTAACAAATACAATTAAGTGAACAAATTTTAAAAAAACATTTAATAATTCATGATTAATATATTTAAAATATTTTAGGTTAGAAATGTTTAAAAACAAAAAAATATTAAAAAAAAAATTAAATTCTTAAATCGTCGGTTCGGGAAAAAAACAAGTGATTTTTGAAATATAAAAGAATGTCAGAATGGTTTTTAATAAAAATGACTTAAAAATATTAAAACGTAAACAAAAACAATTAAATCAAACAATTTAAAATTAAATAATTCATGATAAATATATTTTTAAAATTACTAATTAAGCAATGTAAATTTGCATTATTCTTGGTGAAAGAAGATAAATTTTGATTATTTTTATTAATATATGTATATGAACATTGTTTAACCAGTTTTGACACGAACCAATATTTATTTATTTATTTTTTGCCTACCCAATTGTGCCGCGCAAAAATTCCACAGTTTCGCGCACGGTGCCGAAGAATGCCATGTGCTGGTTGTGGTTGTTGGTGTTGTGCTGCTGACGTTGCTGGTCGGGCTGGCGACTTTTCGACTTTTCCACAACTTCTTTCGGTTGTTGTTGTTGTTGTTGTTGGTGGTTGCGCGAGGAGTTCAGATTGGAAGTAGTCACAACAATTTGTCCTCCTAATGCCGTTGCTGTTGTGTCGTCGTCGTGCCGTTCTTCGTCATTCGCCGTCCGGGACTGTCGTGGCAGTGCACAGTTGGGCAGCGATGTGCTGGCCTTAGAAATCATGATGATTGTTTTCAATTAAATGTGCATAAAAACGGAAAAGTAATCCATAATGATCCAGGATCATCAAGAATGATTAGGATTATTGAATTTGTTATCAGAAGGAGTGATCAGAATTTTTCCCGGATTGTTTCGTATTTTTTTTAAATCTTTTCAGAGCAAGTGATTGGTTTTAGATGAAAATGTAAACATTATTCGGGATTAATTCAATGTCTTAGGTATATCATTTTCCATGTTCATTTGATCAGTCCCTTTTGTTTACCCTCAATCGCCGATCACTTTTCGTCTCCCTTTTCCGCGACTGCCTAATCGGTTGTTGATAATGTTTTTGTTGATGTGTAGCACATAACCAGGGATTGGTGCTGCTGATAAATGGTCCTACAATAAGGATTTATTGGGGATTTGAATAATTTTTGAAACCAATTCCCACAGAATAAAAGAAACAAACAAACAAAAACTCTATCAATTTTTATTAAAAAAAAAAGTTCATGTGACATCAAATAATCCTATAAATTTCGGTTCAATTGCGTTTTATGAATCCAATAGAGCCGGGGATTTTGAAAAATCGGGCTTGGGACTCGGTGTTGAAATCAGGCCAAGGGTTACGGGATTTCAGTCCCGACCCTGGGATTGAAATCCCGGTTTTGCCGGGATCTCGCTCCCGTCCGGGCTCTAGAACCCAATCAGAATTTATGAGTCCAATCAATATCATCTGAGTTTATGTCAAAATCTGAAGAAGCTAGAATAAATAAATTCGCAGTGCTCAGGTAATGCAAAAAAAGTTGTGTTTAATTAAGCAATTAATGATTTTTTGTTTCATTTGTAACTGATCATTGAATTTTAGCCATTTTAATGCCGATCAATGATACCAAAATATAGGATATGTTCGAGCAGAACAAATTAATTTATTGGATTCATAAAATGCGCTTTGAACTCATAAAAAGCAAAGAACCGAAATTTCCTGGAAAAGTCGCATTTTCAAAAATTGAAAAGCAAAATTTTAAAAATGCCGATCCGATTTATGCCAACTGGCATTATCAATTGTCGTGAATCACGGTTTTTGTTTAATCATTTATTTGTCTGTCTGATCAGCAGTTTTTAACGCTTCTTTTATAAGCGAATGGGTGGGCCCCAAAAGCTCTGCCAGCGGCGGCCGGGGCTTTGTGTTCCCCCCTCCCCTCCCTCCCCTCCAATTGGGTGCATTAAGCCATACCCCCGCCGGCGGGCTGATCATTTGTCGCCGCCGGCACCGCTGCTGCTGGCGTCTGCTGTTGCTGGTGATGGATCCGATCGAACATTTTCCCGTTGTTTCTGATCAATTAGGCCGCCCAATTTTTAGGGGCCTTTTTGTTGTTGAAGACGTAAGCACAAAGAAAGCAGAAAAGTTTGGTGGAAGCGGACAATTCGTTTTTTGGCGTAAGTGAGAGATTTGTTGGGCCACGAAAAATGGGACAACAAATTATCTTCGAATTGAATTGGCGAGAAATGAAAAATGAGCAAAGAGAGAACGTGCCAATAATTCATTTTCGATAATTAATTTGTTTCTTCCTATGATCACTTTGGTATGACGTCATTCATTATTAAAGTTGTTCAAGGGTTAAAGTTGTTTAATGATAAACGAAATCAGAGAAAAATTTGAAATATCAGCAAGAACGTAATTGAATAATTTTTTAAAAGTTGAGTTTGATAATATTTCCAGTGGATGATTTGAGATTTCTACGGCATAAATTATTAAATCAAAACTTGGTTCAAAAACTTAATTAAAATTTTAACTGAATAATCAAATCATATAAATAAACTTAAATTTGGTTGTTTCAAGAATTAAATGTGTATAATTAAATTAAATATGACTATAATTCTTTTTTTTTTTTTGGGTCGTCCAATTAAAATTCTTTGGGTTCGATTCAGCAGCAAGATCTCGGTTTTTCAAATTAGGGTTACTCACCGACCCGATTCGGGGAATTGCGAGTGTCTTCGATGGCATTTCAAATGGGATAAAAATATATTTTTTTTTAATGAATTTCTAAGATTTTTTACTTTTTTTTCCTCCCCGAAATTTTTGCTGGGAAATTTCCTCCCCGATCCCCGCGCCTTTTCTCGCCCCGAATGTCCGGGGAAGCAACCCCCTATTTTCATGCACACTTTTCAACTACTGATGACAGGATTTCCAAAATGCAATTAGAAAATGTTTTGGAAGAGTGACAGGAAAAATTAGAGTTTCCGTCCTCGCCCCCCCCCCCGGCGCTTTGCTTCTCCGTCCGCTTCCAATTTTGTGCTAATTGCGGAAAAGCTCAGCGAAGGAATTCTGTGGACACAAGTGTAACCACACTTTAGTGGTCGACCGATTATTTGGTTAAGAGCCTCCTCGCTCCTCAGCTTCACGGCGTTTACAAAGGTTTTCAATAATTGCTAGGGGATTTAGGAGATTTTCAACGGGGCGGTGGGAGGGAGAAAGGCGTGAAAAGAGTGTGGGCAAATGAGAGTTGAAGAGAGATGGAGAGAAATTGGAAGAGAGAGAGAAGAGGAGAAAGACGTAATAAGAGAGAAAGGGAACATTTAATCGCCTCGGGCAACTGATAAACGCCATTATTAGGGCAATTAATAATAATCGAATTTATAATCGAGCGTTTGTGATTGGATTTTTCAATTTACTTGGGGATTTTCAACGGGGAGGGAAAGGCATGAAAAGAGTGTAAACATGTGAGAGAGTCGGAGAGATTGAGAGAAATGGGAAATTTAATCGCCTCGGGCAACTGATAAATGTAATTAGAGCAATCATTAATTAGATGTCATAATCGAGTTTTATAATTGGAAAAAAGACTTTTGGTACACATATTGATCATTGATTTATAGATTAGTTATCTTTTGTCAAATTTTGCAAAAAAATTTAGGATAAAAATAAATTAAATTAATTATTGGAACTAAAAAAGTTACAAAATCATAATTGAAACATCGATTAATGTCAAAACCAACAGAGCTCGTAAAAGTGTCCTGATTTTGAAGATTTGTCCTTTTTCGGAGAAGTTGAGTTTTATTTGAAAAATCAAATGTCCTGATTACGAAGGTTGTCCTTTCCAGTGCTAAACAATTTTTTTTTGAGTTTCGTAAAAATTTAAAATTTTCCCCGCGGCGTTTAACGGCATTTCCGACCCAAAAATTTTTTCTTTTTTTTCAAAAATAAATTGGCTAATTAATTTTAATATTTTTTATCAAAAACCCAAAAGATTTCAGGAGTTTTAATCGCGTACGGACATTTCGTCAACTTGACATCTCGCCTACTAACTTAAAATTGGACATTTTGCATAAAATAAAATAATTTTTACATTTTTCCCAATATTTTTTTGGGAGTGAGAACAAGCATTTACGAAATGGCGTGGGATTTTTCATCGCCTTATGTGTAAAGGCTTTAAAGTGCTTTTTTGATAAACGCATTGCTTAAGGGAATTGTGGGGAAAATCGCCCTCTGCTCTCTCTGCTGCACTAATAACGCCAAAAACAGCGAAAAAGGCCGGACGGACGGACGGAAGGATTGTAAAAGCACACGAAAAGCTGTGGATGAGAGAAATGAAAAAAAGAAAATAGTGCAGGGAAAAGAAACATAGAAAAGGAACAGAAAAGAAATAGCATTGGGACGACAGACAGAGGAGAACAGAGAAGGACAGAGAGAGTGGGAGGAGAGAAGGGGAAAGAGAGAGAGAGAAGAGAGAGAAAGAGAGAGGAGAGAAAATGAATATGTAGCACTTTAAAAGTGAAAAAAAGAAAAGCAAAATATACATGTGACAAAAGAAAACAGAGAAAAGACAGACATTGGGCAAAATGCTGCGAAAACTTACAAAGCCAAAGGAACAGAGAAAAAAAGAGACTAATTTGTAAGAGAGCACAGAAATTAGAACGGCGCTTCGGGGCATCATTATGTGTATTTTTTCATCTGAATTAGCATGTTCATGCTTATTTCTATTTTTGTCAATTGTATAGCAATATTTTTCCTTTTTTTAATTTTAAAAAATTTAAATTGGAAAAATTAAATTAAATTATTCATTCATTTCCTAAATATTTTATGGGCCAAAAATGTTCATTTTTCCTAATTTTGCTCCTCCGCCCTTTGCCGGCACATTTCGTTCAGTGCCATCATTTTGGCATCCTCGCCGATGCCACTTCTGCTGCTTTGGCTTATGTCGTTGAAGAACTGAGATGGTCTCTTAAGACAATGCTCCAAAGCCTAAAAATTAAAAAATATTATATAGGTAATATTGAAAATTAAAAAGTTAATGAACAATTTAATTTAATTAAAAAAAGCTGATCAATTTACGGCAAAATGTGTTTTTGCCGCGTCACAGCACATCCTCCTCAAATCCATCAGCTGTTTTTTGACGCTTGTGCCAATGGAAAACGATGCCATGGCACACTTTTGAGAGCAGGCAGTTTCTTTGACGGGGCCTTGCACATTCATCAAAAGGGTGCAGCAAAAATTGCCTGGAAAAAAAAAGACAAATTCAAATTTCGTGGACATATTTTCTCAATGTTGGCCTTGGTGGGCCGCCCCCTATACTTTGCTCATTTTTGGATTTTTTATTTGGAAAGACAACAAATTCAAAATAAGTAAAAAATGGAACAGAAAAAATTGAAAAACCGTAAGAATTTTATTTATTTTTTTTGTTAAATTAAACGGCTGCTGTATTGTTTCATTAAAATTAAAATTTTTAAATTAATTTAAATTACGGCAAATGTCCGTCGGCGAGTGCACGCCGCCGCTTTGACGATGAAACTCCTTTTGTGAAATGGCGTGGGATTTTTCATCGCCTTATGTGTAAAGGCTTTAAAGTGCTTTTTTGATAAACGCATTGCTTAAGGGAATTGTGGGGAAAATCGCCCTGCTCTCTCTGCTGCACTAATAACGCCAAAAACAGCGAAAAAGGCCGGACGGACGGACGGAGGGATTGTAAAAGCACACGAAAAGCTGTGGATGAGAGAAATGAAAAAAAGAAAATAGTGCAGGGAAAAGATGCATAGAAACGGAACGGAAAAAAATAGCACTGGGAAGACAGACAGAGGAGAACAGAGAAGGACAGAGAGAGTAGGAAGAGAGAAGGGGAAAGAGAGAGAGAGAAAAAGAGAGAGGAGAGAAAATGAATATGTATACTTTTAAGAGTGAAAAAAAGAAAAGCAAAATATACATGTGACAAAAGAAAACAGAGAAAAGACAGACATTGGGCAAAATGCTGCGAAAACTTACAAAGCCAAAGGAACAGAGAAAAAAGAGCTAATTTGTAAGAGAGCACAGAAATTAGAACGGCGCTTCGCGGCATCATTATGTGTATTTTTTCATCTGAATTAGCATGTTCATACTTATTTCTATTTTTGTCAATTTTATACAAATTATTTTTCCTTTTTTTAATTTTAAAAAATTTAAATTGGAAAAATTAAATTAAATTATTCATTCATTCATTTCCTAAATATTTTATGGGCCAAAAAATGTTCATTTTTCCTAATTTTGCTCCTCCGCCCTTTGCCGGCACATTTCGTTCAGTGCCATCATTTTGGCATCCTCGCCGATGCCACTTCTGCTGCTTTGGCTTATGTAGTTGAAGAACTGAGATGGGCTCTTAAGACAATGCTCCAAAGCCTAAAAATTAAAAAATATTATATAGGTAATATTGAAAATTAAAAAGTTAATGAACAATTTAATTTAATTAAAAAAAGCTGATCAATTTACGGCAAAATGTGTTTTTGCCGCGTCACAGCACATCCTCCTCAAATCCATCAGCTGTTTTTTGACGCTTGTGCCAATGGAAAACGATGCCATGGCACACTTTTGAGAGCAGGCAGTTTCTTTGACGGGGCCTTGCACATTCATCAAAAGGGTGCAGCAAAAATTGCCTGGAAAAAAAAAGACAAATTCAAATTTCGTGGACAATATTTTCTCAATGTTGGCCTTGGTGGGCCGCCCCCTATACTTTGCTCATTTTTGGATTTTTTTATTTGGAAAGACAACAAATTCAAAATAAGTAAAAAATGGAACAGAAAAAATTGAAAAACCGTAAGAATTTTATTTATTTTTTTTGTTAAATTAAACGGCTGCTGTATTGTTTCATTAAAATTAAAATTTTTAAATTAATTTAAATTACGGCAAATGTCCGTCGGCGAGTGCACGCCGCCGCTTTGACGATGAAACTCCTTTTGTGCGCAGCTGATCGTTTCAAAAATTGTTGTCTTAAAATTTAAAAATAAATAATAAATAATAATTTTTTTGTTTTTCAAAAATTAAACAAATATTATATAATATTTTTGATTTTTTTAACATTTCAAAAAATTAAAAAATAAAATTTTAATTAAATACATATACAGTAAAGGTGAAAATTTTTTCAAACACCCACCACTTTTGCACTTAAAAATTTAAAAAAATTTGATGGTCCACTAATAATTTGCAATTGAGTAATTGATCAGGGGCTCACCAAATTTTGCAGAGATACGTAGTGGACACTAGAGACCGGACAACTGGGGTCGGAGGGATCCCGAGTCGGGATCCCGACTGAATCCCGATCCCGATCAATCCCGAACATTTTGGAAAAACGGTCGGGATGGATCCCGAGTAGGGATCCCGACCGAATCCCGATCCCGATGAATCCCGAAGATTTTTTTTCGGGATCCCGCGGGATTATCGGGATTTGCTAAAACCCAGTTTTTTTAAGGTTTTGTGCTAAGTTTTGTTCAAATGCTTATCTAATATTTATAATTGATCATTTCGATTGTGAAAAATAGGGATGGTTATTATATCAGGTTTTTATGGAATTTTTTTCCAAAATTTGAATATCATGCCTAAAAATTCAGACTTTTTGGTCAAATATTAGTTAACAACATAACTTTAAATATTTTTTACTAGTCAATTAATGTCAATTTTTGTATTTTCGCCTTCTATTATCATTTTTAACAATTTTAACGAAATTAGAAAATCGTAAACTTCATCGGGATCAAAAATTACATTTTTGAGAATTTTTTCGCAGCGAATTTTTTCAAAAACTAGAGGAACATGGGGGAGGCCGGCTGTGCCGATAGGAGCCACCGGGTGAATTTTAGAATTGAAATGTAATTGTAAACAGAATTTATACAAATACTGTCCATATTTTTTGATTTTTAACTAATTTATAAGAAAATAATGGGTTCTTGGGTCGGGCAGTGCCGATAGGCATCGAAGGAAAAATACGTAGACAGCAATTTTTATTCTGATTATTGTACCGAATTCTTAGAAATCGTTTTGCCATAAAACTATAATAAGATTTAGTAATGTTTTAGTAAGTTTAAAAGATAATTTATGATAATTCTTTTTTGGAAGAAAAAAAAAGTCACAAAATGCAATGTTTTTTTAATTTAAAATTCAAGATCTAAATGAAAAATGAAGATTTTTCGAAAAAGTATCGTGACTTCAATCCCGCGGGATCCCGCGGGATTGGTAAAATGGTCGGGAGGGATCCCGATTCGGGATCCCGATGAAATCCCGATCCCGATCAATCCCGATGAATTTTAAAAATCGCTCGGGACGGATCCCGAAGTCGGGATCCCGAATTTAATCCCGCGGGATCCCGAAGAAATCCCGCGGGATCCCGATCCCGTCCGGTCTCTAGTGGACACCTACAAATGGTTAGGAATATATCTAGAATTTTTTGGTAGACAGAAAAAAAAATCAAGAAAAACTGAGTTTCGAAAAATTTAAAAATTGACTAGACCAATCGAAAGTTAAAAATCTAAAAAAAATTTGTTCATCACTCACCCTTTCTCTGGATATAAGCATAAGAGGGTCTTATTAACATGTATATAAAAATTGGTGCGTTTTAGAGCACTTTTTGAAAAAAAAGTTAAGCCTAAACATTTTGGTGTAATTAAAAAGGATTAAAATTTTTTTATTTTTATTCATATCCCTTTTTGGTAGTTAAAGCATCAGAGGGCCTTATTTAAGTTGTAATTAAAATTTGGTTCTTTTCAGAGCAGTTTCTGAAAAAATATTTATGAATTAATTTTGCAAAAAATAAATAGTGAAAAAGTCAGAATTTTGAAAAAATTAAAACCAATTATGGAGGAGATTTTTTCAGGTTAAGTTAGTCCTTTACAGAGGGGTACGCCTGTAAAATTTGGTGAGATTATATTGATTTTAGAAGGCGCTAGGTTCGATGAAACTTTTTCAAAGTTAAGCCTAAACATTTTGGTGTAATTAAAAAGGAATTAAAAAATTTTATATTTTTATTCATCACGCTTTTTGATAGCTAAAGCATCAGAGGGCCTTATTTAAGTTGTAATTAAAATTTGGTTCTTTTCAGAGCAGTTTCTGAAAAAATATTTATGAATTAATTTTGCAAAAAAAAAATAAATAATGAAAAAGTCCGAATTTCGAAAAAAATTAAAATCAATTATGGAGGAGATTTTTCGAGGTTAAGTTAGTCCTTTACAGAGGAGTACGCCTGTAAAATTTGGTGAGATTATATTGATTTTAGAAGGCGCTAGGTTCGATGAAACTTTTTCAAAGTTAAGCCTAAACATTTTGGTGTAATTAAAAAGGATTAAAATTTTTTCAAATTTTTATTCATCACGCTTTTTGATAGCTAAAGCATCAGAGGGTCTTATTTAAGTTGTAATTAAAATTTGGTTCTTTTCAGAGCAGTTTCTGAAAAAATATTTATGAATTAATTTTGCAACAAAAAAAATAAATAATGAAAAAGTCCGAATTTCGAAAAAAATTAAAATCTAATATACGTTTACCTTTTTTCAGTTAAGTTAGTCCCTTACCGGGGAGTACGCCTGTAAAATTTGGTGAGATTATATTGATTTTAGAAGGCGCTAGGTTCGATGAAACTTTTTGAAATTTAAGCCTAAACTTTTTTGCCTGTTTAAAAAGGAATTAAAAATTTTATTCATCTCCCTTTTTGATAGAAAAGCATCAGAGAGCCTTCCTTAACATGTAAATGAAATTTGGTGCGTTTCAGAGCACTTTCTGAAAAAATAATTATGAATTAATTTTGCAAAAAAAAAATAAATAATTAATGAAGAAGTCAGAATTTCGAAAAATTTTTAAATCCAATATACGTTTACCTTTTTTCAGTTTAAGTTAGTCCCTTACCGGGGAGTACGCCTAAACTTTTTGGCCTGTTTAAAAAGGAATTAAAAATTTTATTCATCTCCCTTTATGATGGCAAAACAGTGTCAAAATTGAGACAAAAATTGGAAAATTATTAGGCGAAAATCGCCATAAAATATACAAATGGAAAAAAGAATTGAATTTAAATAAAAAGCAAATAAAAATAATGAAAAAGAGTTATTATGATGAGAAAAAGAAAGAATTCACTGAACGAATTGATGAATTTAAAGAATTATATGGCCAAGGCAAACAGAAAGAATTTGTGAAGGAATTCGGCATTTCTGAAAGAGTATTTATAAAATGGAAAAAAGAATTATTGCCAAAATGCCATAAAAGTGAGAGAATTTTTTGGTTTTTATTTTAATTTTATCTTTTAACACCAAATAAATATTCCAATGAAGACAAATTGAGAAAGATGAAGCAGTATTTCGAAATGAAAGGAGGAAATCCAAAAATAAATAACGAAAAAATTGCTAAGAAATTGGGAATTGGAAAGCGGACTCTTGCGTATTGGAAAAAGAAATTGCCTCAATTACTTTCCGATCATATGGCATAAGAAAAAATTGTTTACAATTAAATTCCTTTCATTTTTTAAATTTTTTACGACAAATGTAACATAATGGCATTTTTTTAGCACTAAAAGGCACTTTAATTTGTTTTTCTTGCTTTTCTTAATGCCAAAATGTCCGGCGCCTTTTCTCATTTTTCCGTTTCAAAAATAACAAATGAGCAGACAATGTAAAATTGAGAATGGAAATAAAAAATTTGCTTAATATTTTAATTTATTGAATTCTTGAACTATTGAAGTTAAGGTGTCCCGACATTTGCGGCCCTACATTTGCGGCCCCCAGCCAAAAACGACAATTGAGGCCCGACATTTGCGGCCCGACATTTGCGGCCCCGACATTTGCGGCCCGACATTTGCGGCCCCGACATTTGCGGCCCAACCAAAATTAGACTTACTTAGGCATAAATTTAGTAAATTTTACATAAATTACATGCTTAAAAATAATCAACAAATCATTTTGTTTAGAAATTTCATTTCTCTCCAGATTTACGCCGAACTTTATCCAGCCTATATAATTCCGTGTGCCGACAAAATCCCGTCCCGACAAAATCCCGTCTCAGCCAAAAAACGACAAAATTCCGTCTCCACCTAAAAACGACAAAATCCCGTCTCCACCTAAAAACGACAAAATCCCGTCTTCTTAAGACGGGATTTTGTCGTTTTTTGGCTGAGACGGGATTTTGTCGGGACGGGATTTTGTCGTACGGCATTTTGTCGGGACGGGATTTTGTCCGCGCATCTATAATTCATTTCACAAATTGGGCTTGCTCAAGACCCCAACACAGCTAGAAATTCTAACTAATTCTACCAATGTTGAATTCCTGTATCGGCAAGTCGATACTGTAGAGCTCTGAGGTGCCCTAATAATGTTTCATCGTTCCTATTTTCATCATTATCATATCGCAAATCAAATTTTTGATCGCTCTGTCATTTTCCACATATTTTTTCTTTCTTGTTTCAGTTAGGCCCCTTGTTAGATCCAATTCAAATGGCTGAATTCTGTTTCGCTGATATTCCTCCTCATCTTTGATCCCAGATACTGGATAGAATGATTTATTAAATTTTATTTGAAAGAAATTTTGCTAAATTTGTGATAAAATTGTGAAATGAATTATATAGGCTGGATAAAGTTCGGCGTAAATTCGGAGAGAAATAAAATTTATAAACAAAATGAGTTTATTGATTATTTTTAAGCATGTAATTTATGTAAAATTTACTAAATTTATGCCTAATAAGTCTAATTTTGGTTGGGCCGCAAATGTCGGGCCGCAAATGTCGGAAAATAGCCCTTAAGAAATGGGCCGCAAATGTTGGAGGCGCAAATGTCGGGCCGCAAAAGTCGGGCCGCAATTGTCGTTTTTGGCTGGGGGCCGCAAATGTCGGGCCGCAAATGTCGGACCGCAAATGTCGGACCGCAAATGTCGTGGCTCCGAAGTTAAAACAAATATTTTTGAAAACCAAATTTATGACGCGAAAAAATTAGAAAAAAAAAATTATTTGGCGTTGTAAAGCGACTCCTAAATTGCTGGTTGTTTTAATTTATTGGGCTTTTGACTTTCCGGCTGATCGATTTGAATGGTGAAAAGTGATCATTTGTGAAACCATTTAGTGTGGATGACCGACTACTACGGCACAAGCATTTTCCTTGACATTTATTACTTCCCGTTTTTTTTTTGGTTTGTGTGTTAAAATTAAAATTAATTATGCATAATTATAGTAAATGAATTGTATGCTTTTTTGTTTATTTTTACGTACAAACAAATAAATAAATATAAAATGCTTGCGAAAAAGCCATATGCTTCAAAGTTGGCACTTTTTCCATGCCATTTTAAGTTTTCATGAATTTTTTCGAATCCTAAGAAGAATGCCTATAATGTAGAGAGCCCAAAAAATGAACAGAAATAGAAAAAATTGAAAAAACGAAGCTAATTAAATAAAAGTTGAGAGAAAAAAGAAAACACCAATCGGAAAATGACACCAAAATTGAGAGGAAAACTGGAAAATTATTAGCCACAAACCGCAAAAAAAAAATATACAAATGGAAAAAACAAAATGAATTTAAATAAAAATGAAAATACAAAAAGAGTTTCATGAGCAAAAAAAAGAAAGAATTCATTGAACGTTAAGGAATTTAAAAGTTTATATGGCCAAAGCAAACATAAAGAATTTGTGAAGGAATTGGACATTTTACGAAAAATGATGAAATATTTTAAAATTTTACAGGGACCTTGAGTAAATCAGTAAAAATATAATGAATAATCAGAATATTTTAATTTTATTTATATTGTCCAGACAAATCTGAACAATCCAGGACATGTTCGATTTTTTCGAATTGATTTCCTCAAATTAAGAGAAATTATGTAATAAATATATGGAATTAATTCTCATAAAATTATTTATATTCAAATTTAAAAATTGTAAAAATGAATTTGTCGCTTTTAATATTCATTATTATATTTTTTTTATTTCAAATTAAATCCAGTAAAATCCAACAAAATTTTGACGAAATATTTAACAATGGATGTACCTAAAATCAAAGCGAAGAAAATGAGAACCCAAATGACCATTACTAAAGAGAAATACTTTTTTCAAATTTGATGCAATCAAAAAAAGTTGAAGCAAACAGGAAAATTTAACTTGAAAACCCCAAGCAAAACTAAAAGGAAAATTGGAATATTATTAGGCACAAGTCAGTATAAAAAATTTAAATGGAAAAATGAATTAAATTTAAAATAAAAAGAAAATGATGGAAAAGATTATGAGGAAAAAATTAAACAATTCAAACAATTCATTGAATAAGAGAATTTTTGGATTTTATTTAAAATTTATATTTGAAGCACAAAATAAATATTCCAATGATGATAAATTGAAAATGATCAAGCAATCTTTTGAAATTAAAGAAGCAAGTCCAAAAATTAGGTGAAAAAATTGCCAAACAATTGGGAATTGGAAATGTAACTCTTTTCAGATGGAAAAAGAAATTTTCTCCCTTTTGAACATGTGATTTTTCAGTTTCCATATTATAAAAGTGTTGTCATTTTAATTTAGGTCTGTTTTACACTTTTCTTATTTATGTTTAAAATAGATGAGCATTTATAAATTAATTTCTGTTGGGAAAAATTTGCTTAAATTTCGAGAAATTGAATTTTTTTCAATTATAAATATAATTAATATTCATGGCTCCCGAAAAATGCAATGCGTCAGTTGATACCTTATTTTTTTATAATAAGGTTCTTTAAAAGGGAGGTGGCAAGTGTCCGTGGGATTTTGGAATGAGATTTTTTGGGTAGATAGAGCATTCCTTGGTTCTTAAGAAAAATGTTTTCAATTTCTGCCAAATGGACCCCTGTGCCGAGATAAAAAAAATGCCAAAGTTTTTAATGATTAAATAAAAGAAATAATTATTAACAACGTTCCGCAATGTCAAGTGGTGTAGCTAGTGCACTAGTTAGTCCCAGGTTCGAACTCTCAACATCCAAACTATTTTTTTTATTTTGGTTTTTTATACCAAGTCAAATAACAAAAATTTTTTATAAAAAAATTTATTTTTAATTTTTTTTAAAAATTAGACAAAAATAAATTTTTTAATTTGGCAGGATATTTAATGCGCCGTGAATTTTAATAGTGACAATTACAAAATGTTTTTAACATTTCCATCATAATTTTTTATCATATTATTTGTGATTATGTGTTTACGTTACTCTTTTTACTATTTGTATGAATTAATTAGGATTAATAAAAATGATAATAGCCAATTATATTATAAACCAATTAGGAATTTTTGAAGGAATTGGGCATTCAGAAGAGACATTTTGCATATGGGAAAAAGAAATTTGGCATTCAGAAGAAACATTTGCATATGAGAAAAAGAATTAATGCCAAAATATAATAAAAGTAAGAGAATTTTTACTATGGTATTTTTATTAATTTTTCATTTTAAGCACCTTATTCTAATGGGGTTAAATCACGAAAGATGAAGCAATATTCGAAATCAAAGAAGAAAATCCAAAAATTAACGAAATAATTGCCAATAAATTGCGAATTGGATTTTCAACACTGAGAATATTGAAAAAGAATTTTTCTTAAGTTTAGAGCGCGACGTGAATTTTAATAGTGACAATTACAAAATGTTTTTAACATTTCCATCATATTTTTTATCATATTATTTGTGATTATGTGTTTAGGTTACTCTTTTTACTATTTGTATGAATTAATTAGGATTAATAAAAATGATAATAGCCAATCATAAACCAATTAGGAATTTTTAAAGGAATTGGGCATTCAGAAGAAACATTTGCATATGAGAAAAAGAAATTTGTCATTCAGTACCCGTAGTAAAAGAGCAACCCCGAGTTGGGGGTAACCTTACCCGGGTAACCTAACCCTCAGCTGCGGGTAACTTTTTACCCGCAGAAAAAGAATCGGGTAACGGGTAACCTTACCCTCAGCTGCGGGTAAGATTCTTACCCAGGGTTGGACCAGGGTAACCATCCTTTCAAATTTATTAAAAATTCCAAAATAGAGTTACAAAAATAATTTCTTTTGATAATTAATACTTCTAACTTTGCTCTATCCATTGATCTAAAATTTATTTAAAAATTTTTATCTTTCATATAATTATGAAATGTTAAAAATTTGTACTTTTTTTTTGCACGGGTTTGGGCCCTTTAGTCACCTAATGAATAGAAAAATTCAAATAAATTTTATTATTTAAAAATACCTTTAAATTTAATAAAAACTAATTTTAATGCTACCCGCAGAAAAAGAACCGGGTAACGGGTAAGGTTACCCGCAGCTTGGGGTTGGCTAATGGAGAACCGGGTAACATTCATTTACTACGAATTTACCTGCAGCTGGGGGTAAGGTTACCCGGGTAAGGCTACCTGGGTAACCTTACCCGGGTAGCCTTACCTCGTTCTTTTTCTACGGGCCCAGAAGAGACATTTTGCATATGGGAAAAAGAAATTTGGCATTCAGAAGAAACATTTGCATATGGGAAAAAGAATTGATGCCAAAATATAATAAAAGTAAGAGAATTTTTACTATGGTATTTTTATTAATTTTTCATTTTAAGCACCTTATTCTAATGGGGTTAAATCACGAAAGATGAAGCAATATTTCGAAATCAAAGAAGAAAATCCAAAAATTAACGACGCAATAATTGCAAAGAAATTGGGCATTGCATGTTCCACGCTGAGAATGTGGAAAAATGTAATTTCCATTAAATTTGAATTGATGATTTTTTTTAAATTTTTATTTTTTTTAATTGGATTTCGATTTTTTTAAAGTTTTATTTTAATTGGATTTCAATTTTTTTAAAGTTTTATTTTTTTAATTGGATTTCCCATTGTAATTACTTTTCTGTCTGTTTCAATTTGGAGTTTTTTTTATTACAATTTTCTCTGGCACTAGCTCTTTCCGATTCTCTATGGCATAAGAAAAAATTGTTTACAATTAAATTCCTTTATTTTTTTAATTTTTTAAGTGAAATGTACTGACAAGATGGAAAAACATGTGTTAGTTTTTAGTGTGATTTTATTCGTACGATTTGTTTCATTTTTAATTGTGTATATTGGCTTTTTTTTTAAATTTTTCGTGATAAAATTTTTGCGAATTTTGCGTCTTACATTTTGAACACATGGTTAAAATTTATCAAAAATTCTTGGTTTAACAGGCTTCTTTAAGATAACAGCAAAACTACTAATGAGATAATTTTTAAAACTTAAACTTTTTTTTCAAATTAAATACTTTTTGTTTTACAAACAATTAAACCAATTGTAATTCAAAATTAATTAAGTTTTTTTTTGTCATTTCCTATTAATTATTTTCTTAATTAATTAATAAGTCTAGTACCCTTTATAAATGCTTATTAAAAAACCAAGCTTTCAGGATTAGATTAAACAAACTTTAATTTCCTTCCAATCTTTAATATAGCAACAAAATGATGCATTAGGTTTTCTTCTCATAAGCATATTGTAGTTGCAAGAATTTCTCATTAAACTTAATTGAATGTCTGTTTGGGTGTTTGTCGGATTCCGTTTTTTCCTCTTTTTTTGGCATTGGCATTTTATTTGAAGCATTGCATCAGTTAAGGAATTCTGACGTTCTTGTCATTAATCAGAGGAAAATGCATTTATTTTGCATTCAAATTTTTAACTAGGGTTCAGCCCCGACATGTTTCGGGGAATTACGAAAGTCGTAAATTGCACTTGAAATAAGATGGAAGTATCTTTAAATGAGTTTTTAAGACTTTTTTGTTCTGGACTTTTTCTTTTTGGGTTTTTTTAGACTTTTTATGAAAATTTACTCCCCGATGAAGGTGTTGCTCCCCGACATTTTTTAATTTCTCCAGCCAACCCCGACAAATTTAGTCGGGGAATTTCCTCCCCGGCCCCCGACATTTTGCACCCCGAGGCTCGGGGCTGAACCCTATTTTTAACCATTAGCGTTTGAATTCAAGAAAATTCATTTATATGTTTTTTTCTTTTTCCAATTATAAATTTTTTTACTGGAAATGCAAAATGATCTCTGAATGTAAATTACTTTTTTTGCTTTTATTTAATCAGTGATTTCCACTGACTATAAATTAATTTTAATAAAATTTTGTCGTAATTATCCTAATTGTTATTCAATATAATAATGACCTAAATGATTGCGTCTTGTTTACTTAACATGAAAGTTTTATTTTTATTGTTCTTTCTGTACAAAATTGTTAAAACGGAAATTTTTTTTTGAAATCCTAATGAAAGGTGGCAAAAAAATATGAAAAATTAATTTAAAATATTAAAACAAACTTTAACAAAATAATAAAAATATATATATAAATACAAATTTCATTAAATATAAATTAAAATTTTTTATAAAACTTTTTTACCTTTTTAGCACAAATTTATGCTTAAAAAGTTTTTTTGTTTTGTATTTTAACAATTTGCTTCCTTATTATTTTCTGGCACTGTTTTTGTACGTAAATAACAATTGGCATTTCCGTCATAGTTTGACATCGCCTAAATACATTTCCTTTTTTAGTCATTAATATTTTGTAAATTGTCGTCATTGCCTGTCTTGTTATTATTATTATGAGGATAAGAAAAACCCTCTCAAAATTAGTTCCCTTTCTTGTCATTTCGATTCAAAAAATCATAATTTAAATTTCCCTTTAAATTTAAATGAGGAATATATAATATATATTATTTTAATTTGCATTTCTGCCTTTAATATATTGTTTAAGCAAAATGTTTAAAATTCAATTTGTTTTTATTCTGTTGATCAGTTTTTGCATTTCTACGTTCATCATTGGAAAAGAAATACGCAAAATCCAAAGGTAAAAAAACTAATGTTTTAAATTTTATTTTGAATAATTAAAAAAAATATTTATTTGAAATAAACATAAAGAATTTAAAATTCAACAAAATCATTATTAAATAAATATTTTGAATAAATTGTTATTTGATATTAATCATTCTGAATTTTTTTTTTTAAATCTTATGAAGTAAAAAATTAATGCATTTTTTTGTTGAATATTATTTTAAATTAAAATTTCAAATTTGTAGAAGTGCACGATGGTCTCGTTCACCAATGCTCAATTGGTCATCAATGTTCGCACCAATGACAGGCGAAACATTGCGTATCCAAAACCGTAAAATGGACACTGAAAAACTGCGACAACCACCTGCTGCTGATTCGGCGTCAATTGACACTAATGCCAAATGGATGGCCAAAATGGCAGCACAACAAAAAGGTAAAAAATATACCAAATTTTCGTGGTATTCCGAATGAATATTAATTAATTGCCGTCCCATAAATGGGTGGCCATAATGGTATAATAAAAAAACATAAAAAAAATATATACAATTTTTCGGATATTCCCGAATATATACAAATATATATTAATTGCCGTCTCATAAATGAGTGGCCAAAATGGTACTTAATAAAAAGATTAAAAAAATATTATAGAATTTTTCGGATATACCTGAATATAAGTATATTTGCCCTCACAGAAATGGGTGGCCAAAATGGCACAACAAAATTCTTAAAAAATTTTTATAGAATTTTTCGGATATTCCAGAATATATGTGTATAATTGCCGTCCCATCATTTATTTTCCTATATTTTTTTAGCAGCAAATGCCAATGATGTTGATAAAGAGGAGGAGGAGGAGGAGCCGTTGGTGTACAGCAGTTACAACCGTGACTGTTTTTTCACGCCAGTGAACTGTTTCGTGGGCCGTGCCGGCCAACAGGCGAGCAAAATCATCGGCACGGCATTCAATTCAAAGCGACAAATTCTGTTCATACGAAGAATGCCATAATGATATAAAAAACAAAACAAAACGAAAAACATTGTCCTCATAAAAACGTTTTATAGCATTTTTTAAAAAATCTTTGAAACATACTTAATTTTTGTTGATAAATTGAATGGTCTTAGGCCTCGAATAAAGTAATTAATGTGTCTCTCTGGTAAATAACGATCATACCAACAGTTTATTGTGAAATCTAAGTGAGCGGAACAAAAGCTTTTTTGTTAAAAATCTAATAAATTTATTCTACAGTTTTAATTTTTTAGGCAATTATTTAAGTGCTTTTTTAAATTAATAAAAAAAAAATGAAATTTTAGTTGCATTAACTACAAAAAAAAACATTAAACCATTGCAATTTAACATACTCTTCATAAACTCTACTTAATTATCAAATAAATAAAAGAAATAAATTCCTATATATAAAATTATTTCTACAATAGAAATATTTCAAAAATTGTAGAAGTGAATTTGTTGCTTTTAATGTTTATTATGTTGTTTTTTTAAATTTATCTAATTGAATCAGGCAAAATCCGATTAAAACAAATAATTTATTGAATTTTAAGTTAATTCAAAATGAGTGAGCGATTTTATAAAGAATTAAATTAATAAAAACATTGATTTAAAAAAATAAACTCAACTTTATGAGCAATTTATTCAAATAAATTCCCATATAAAATTATTTACATTACAAATATTTTCCAAATTGTAAAAAGAAAAATGAATTTATGGCTTTTCATATTTATTATATTTTTCTTATTTTATAAAATTAAATCCGGCAAAATCCGTGCAAATTTTGATGAAATATTTGGCAACAGATGGGACAACAGAAATAGAAAAAAAAGCGATAAAAATTGAACAAAATGCTCAAAAGGAAAAGAGAAACCATTCAGAAATTTGATGCAATTAAAGAAAAGTTAAAAGAAAAAGGGAAACATGAAAACGAAAAAAGAAATAAAATTGAGTAAAAAATTGCAAAATTATTAGGCACAAATCGCGAAAAAAGATACAAATGGAAAAACGAATTAAATTTAAATAAGAATAAAATAATGAAAAAGAGTTTTTATGAAGAAAAAAAGAAAGAATTCATTGAACGAATTGATGAATAAAAATTTATATGGCCAAGGCAAAAAGAAAGAATTTGTGAAGGAATTGGGCATTTCTAAAGACACATTCCGAAGATGGAAAAAAGAATTGGTGCCAAATTTTCATAAAAGTAAATGAAATTTTTAACAATGATAATTAATAATTCATTTTTATTTTAAGCACAAATTTCCAATAAGGAAAAATTACTAACTGTACACTGTGTAACATTAGAATAAGAGAATTTTATGCTCTTTCTGAGTGTCATATTCGTCTTCCATGAAAAATTTTTCCCAGCCCCCTATGAATTTTTTTTGAAAATTTTCTCGATTTCAAGCCATTTTAGGATTTTCAGATCACTATGAAGGAGTGATCTGATCAATTTGTTGCAGTTGACTTTTTTGTTCATTACCAAAAATTAAGCTTAAATGAATTTTTTCAGATTTTTTAATACTCAACTCAAAAAGTTACAGCCTTCTGAACAAGTGTCCTTATTCTAATGTTACACCCCAATTTTGGAAAAAAATTCGTAAAATTTTTTTCCGGCATCATTTTTCTTTCTCACTTTCAGAAACTTAATATTTTCAGAATTGCTACGTACAATTAAAATTTCAGCTCGATTGGTTCATGGGAAGCGGCCAAACTTCCAAAAAATAGGGTGTCCTTATTCTAATGTTACACAGTGTATGTATATCTATCTATCTATTCAAATAATTTTCCTATTGTTGGCTAAATGCTTTTGGGCATTTAAGACTCGAACCCACGGCAACCTTTCATAGCGTGCAATGCTTGCGCTAACCGACTGAGCTAGCAGCTAAGGACCAGGGATGTTTTCTTTCAAACTCCGTTTCCTTCTAGCATCATATATTTTTTTGTGACCAGGCTATTTGTTAATTGTAATAAAAAAAATGGTTTCTTTTTTATTAAGCCTTTCTCCGGAAAATGATCAAAAATATTGATCCGGGAATTGCGTGCCTTCTGCAAAAAAATTTCGGCACATTTTTGTCTTGTTCGGTAGACACCATTTTGTAATTGTGTGGCATTATGTTTATGTAATTTCCCCCTCCACACATTTCGTTGTTGACCCCTTATATTTTTGCATAAATACCCCTCCTCCTTCCTCCCTCATTCACTTCTGTTCATTTGTCATTTTTCCACCATCTTTGCCCCTCTCCGTTTGTGACCCCATTCCAATCAATATTATTATTGTTCGCCTTGTCCCTTTTTATTTATTTGAATAAACTTTTGGTTTATTCACTTTGGACATAGCGGCGTAACATGTCTCTTTGAACTTTCTGAAAATATGACAAAATTATTAAGTAGCAATATTCCCTAATCTGTTGAGCATATCTTGAATATTTTTTTTGTCATTTTTGGTAAAGGCACGAAAAAATTGAAAAAAAGGCATGAAAAGGCACGAAAATCCCGAAAAAGGCATGAAAAAAGGCATTTAAAATTTTTTATTAAGGATTTTCAGGGAGTAAAACACGTAAAAACTAACCAAAAACTAAATTTTGGTCAATTAAATGATTATAAATATTTTTATAATATTTTCGAATAAGGAAAATTTTTAAACCTAAATTTTTTATCAAAAAAAAATGAAATTTTGGCGATAAATTTTTGAGAAAATTTTCCAATTCTTAGGGGGTGTTTTTTCTGAAATTTTTTCAATTTTAGGGGTATATTTTTGAGAAAATTTTCAATTCATAGGGGTATTTTCTGAAAAATTTTCAGGTCATTTCTTAGAGGGTGTATTTTCCCGATTTTATTGCATTTTTAATGGAATTTTTGGGAAAAAACGCCAAAAAAGGCACCAAAACGGCAAAATGCCGAAAAAGGCATTTAAGGCACGAAAATCCCGAAAAAGGCAAAAAAAGGCATAATAAAAGTCAACGTAGAAGCCTCAAACCAAGCGGAAATTGCGTTTTTTATGCTTAATATATCGAAAGAAGAGCGCAGAAAAAAAAGGCATATGCCTCAAAAGTCGGTCTCTACTTATGAGCTCGCAAAAAAAGGGTCAAAGGCATAGGCAACAAAAAATTGAAAAAAAAAGGCATGAAAATCCCCAAAAAAGCATGAAAATAGGCATTTAAATTTTTTTTATTAAGGATTTTTAGGGAGCAAAACACGTAAAACTTAACCAAAAAAAGTTACTTTTGGTCATTTAAATGATTTTAAATATTTTATAATGTTTTTCGAATAAGGAAAATTTTTAAACCTAAAATTTTTTATCAAGAAAAAAAAAATATAAAATTTGGGCGAACAATTTTAGAGAAAATTTTTCAATTCTTAGCGGTGTATTTTCTGAAATTTTTTCAATTCATTTCTTAGGGGTGTATTTTCGCGATTTTATTGCTTTTTTAATGGAATTTTTCTAAAAAAAAAACGCCAAAAAAGGCACCAAAACGGTACCAAAAAAGGCATTTAAGGCACGAAAATCCCAAAAAAGGAAAAAAAAAAAGCATAATAAAAGTCAACGTAGAAACCTCAAACCAAGTGGAAACAGCGTTTTTTATGCTTAATATATCGAAACTAGTGCGCAGAAAAAAGGCATATACCTCAAAAGGCGAGCTCTACTTATTTGTCAACCTGTAATTAACTTGATTTGGTTGAAAAATTAAAAGTTTTGGTACACAAAAATTAAGATTTTTACATTTAATTAACCGCTTTATTTATTCACAAAATTAAATGATGCTTCACGTTCACATATTAAAATTGGTTTATTAAGCCGACAAATAATTCTCAGTTTTGCTTCGGTTTTTGGGTTTCACTCTGTCCAGAAGAACGGCTGCTGCTGGGGAGGCCAAAGCATTGGCACAACTCCATCATCTGATGATGTTCGGATTGGAGACCTTTTTCCAACTGCATTAAAACGCTCCATTGTCAGCAAGCCGTTTATGAACTAATTAATTAACGAATGAATTAATTTTCGAAAAAAAAAGAAATTTTTTTTTAAATAAATTATTATTTTTCATCTTGTTATTAATTTTCATAAATAATTTAAACGTCTATGATTGTTATTAAGTAATAATTTCATTAAATATATATATATATATTTTAAATTAAATATATTTATTAGAAAATTATAATAACATTTGATTTTAATTAAAATAATTTAATTATTTCTTTAATAACTTAAAATACATACATTATAAAAAGTTTTATTAGAAAACAATAAAGAATAAGAATTTATTATTTTTTTAATTTAATATAAATATCATGATTATTATTGTGATATAATGATTTTCTTTATTATCATAAATAGATTAAAACAAAATTTAATTACCTTTTTCTTTATTATCATTAAGTAGACGAAAATTTATTTTATTTTTTTATTGCACTAAAATATTTTACTTTCAAATTTATTCATTTCAATTCTTAAATTTACTTCTGCATTCCGACGCTTTTCAACTGCTTGGAGTGCACCTGCTTCAGCAGCTAAAATTAATTAATTAATTAATTAACTTCTCAAAATTATGAAACTTTACCATCATTTAAGTCTCTTGAAGAAATCGGACTGGCAAAGGTTGGATGGCTGGAGATGGCAAGTAAAACGAGCAATGCAAGAAGACTTGCCACCGACAAGGACATTGTTCTCATTTGACTGGTTTTCATTTTAGGCAAAATGTCAATTAAAATCTATTGCTTAAAATTTAAAAATAATAATGTATTTAAATTAATTTAATTCTTCAATGGCCTAATTAAAGCGTAATATTTAAAATCTTTTTAATAAAAAAAATCTTTACTTTTGGGAATGTTTTATTAAATTTCTTTTCATTAAAATTATTAAATTTTTTTTAACTTTTTAATTTAGTTTCAAAATTACGAAAGATAAAAAAGAAAGGCACCCATTTTTTTGTCATTTGCTTCAAAGTCAAAAACCATTAGAAATGAAATGGCATGGAAAACTGCCGAGAACAAAAAATGTCCAACCTACTTCAATGTGCCAAAGAAGGAAAATTTGTCCAAAATTAGAAAATATTAACAATACCTCAATTCACCAAAAAGATTCGAATAAAAAAAGCAATATAAATAGCTATTACAATTTAGGAATTTATTCAGAAAATTAAAAAATATATCGAAA